>CM037854.1:33489799-33635630 GCA_021234595.1 Delia radicum | reverse complement strand
TTTTTTTTTTTTTTTTTTTTTTGTTGAAAATTTTAGTTAACTGACCTTTTATTGTATAAATTGTTACAATAAACTATAATTGATTTCCATTTATAAGACTAACCACTATTTTTAAATCGTTTTGAAATGTTGGGGGTAGAGTTAATATCATATTACTATAGAACATTTATATGGCAATTTTTGCGTTTTAATGTTTTCAAAATTTTCAAAAATAACCATAAATATCGAAAACCATGGGGAGTCCTTTTAAGCACAGAAGAATAATTGGTCAAGTTAGACATAAAAACCACCCTCTTACGTTTTGGCGAACTTGATAAAGGATTTATATGTTCATGTGAATATAGAAATCTTAAATTTCTTATTTATTTACTTTAATCTCTTAATTTGCTACAAAATTCTCTACTTAAATTTGTATATAGTGTTTTATTTATTTTTTTTTGGGTAAAACATTTCTTTGTTTCATTTCATGTTAAGAATACAAAAACCAAAACAAAATTGTAATTAGCTAAAGCACGCATTTTCGATATAGAAAAAAAAAAATAAATAAATAAAGATGAAGAAATGAGAAAAAAAGAAATACGAAAATAATACAATCAAATTCTAGTTAAAGAAGTAGAAAATATAATTGAGACGACAGCTCTAACCAAAACCACAAATTTTGGCAATGGCACAACAAAGATTTTAAGATGTTTAGTAAACTTTCTAAAGCAAGTCGCCGGTAGTCACAATTGTAAACTAAATTTCCAAAAGAAATAATACCAAGATATGGGGGAAGTAGTAAGGAACATTTATGGAATATATACATATTGTATAGTTGCATTTTCTTTAATATTTTCCTTATCTTTGCCAATATCCCTTCACATCCTTTTTGTGTAGTAGAACAAATAAATCGTTAAAAATGTTCTTGCAACTTTGTTTTTCAATATTTAAAAGCTTAATTTAATTTACCTTTTATTTTCATTCTTAAAAATGTAAAACCTTTTTAAACTAATTTAAAAATGTTACATTGTATTATATACCGCATTATCCTTGTTATCCTTTATGGTTTGGAACTGCATGCATAAACATAAAAATATAAGTATTCATTTATTTTTGGTAGTCTGTTGAGCTCATAAATTAACACTAGACTCTCATAAACATGTAGACAATTTTCCACTTTTCCTTAGTTAACAATTTTAAATGTTTTCTTACTCTATTGGAAAAAATTCAAATTACTTTTAAGCACGTACTACCAGCATAGTCTATATAGTGTGCATAAGTGGTTATATGGGGCTCATTCAAGGATGACCAGGTGGTCAATATTTGTTAGATTTTAAAAAAAAATATACATAAATACATTTAGTTAAAAATATCATCATAAACATATGGTTGTCTCTACAAAGATAGTGTTAAATTTTTATAACCCAAAACACAGACTATAAATGCAATATGGTTTTCAATGGAATAAAAGGGAAACCAAAGAAAATTTTAATAACTTGTTTGCATGTTGAAATAGATATACGAGTACAAGGTAATAAAGTATACGAGAATAATTTTGTATACAAATTAGATATGAATCAATAGTTAAAGAGACATTTTATAAGGTCATTTAAAATTTAGATATCCTTAAAACAAATTTGTTTTTAAATATTTTCTATTCAAATTTTTGCTCACTTGTATTCCTTATGCTTCTTTTTTTCAGATATCAGCCGTTTGTCAAGATCTCCATCACCTATGCAATCAAATGGTAAGTTTATATAACTATATGACGGTTATAACACTTAATTAAAAAAAAATTGCGAAATTTGCGCTGCGGCAAGTACATCTCAGACCTACACTTGGTATTTAAATCAATATGATTAGTGTGCATTATAAGATAATTATGTCAAATAACTGCGTCATCATACAGAAAAGATTCGGTATAATAATATTTATACTAAAGAAGTATCACTATAAGGTATTAAAAAAATTCTAAAAAATAAAAATCTTCTGTGTTTATTTTGAATTTACCCAAATTTTCTATATGATCTAACACTGCAGTCCACCGATCAAGATTTTCTTGATATTCTTTTACATATACTGTTGTCAAAATATGTAAAAATTTGACACCTGTGACGTAAGCTGCACGCAAAGTTGAAAGCAATTTCAATATTTGTGAAAGGAAAAACAAAACAAATTTCAAAAGAATTGTAATCAGCTGTTTTCTTGAACGTAAATTGATACACTCTTCCACTTGAAAGAGAAATCTGAAGCAAGTTCGTTTCAATTTTAGAAAGTGTGAGTGTATTGGTAAAAAAGTGTGAGTGTATTAAAACTTGATAGGCAAAACTTGATCGTGTAACCCACAAGTAAATCAAGAACTTACCGAAAAAAGGTAACATTTTTTCTCCCTATTTCACTTCTATATACTCAAAATAGTCAAAAAGCAGTGGCAAAATGATCTTAAACTTTTCTCAATATTGCAAAATCCAAATTGCAATCAAAACTGGAGGGGCTTTACTTGCAGTAGATATAATCATTGTTTGAAATCGGTTGGGCGCCAAAAACTGTTACGAGTCTAGTTTTGTATTGGTTTTATATAAAGGGTCCGCAAATAACTTTTTTTTTTTTTGAATATGCTATAAAAAAAAAACTACTGAATATTTTCTAAAATTTATTTTTTTATTTGAAAGTACAATCCTTCCGGTTAATAATGGAAAATAATTTCATTCAAATGGCTGCCTCGGCTGGCCATGCAGTAGGCTACACGATCGGTCCAATTTTTAAGCACATTATCGATTGTGTGCAGCTGTATTTCACCAATGGCTTCACGAATATTGTCCTTTAAAGCGTCAATTGTCTCTGGCTTGTTGGCGTAACACTTATCTTTGACGGCACCCCACAAATAATAGTCCAACGGTGTCAAATCGCAGCTCCGAGGTGGCCAAACGACATCAGCTTTTCACGCTTTGGTTTATCGATGATTATGCCAGTTTCTTTCACTTTTTTCACAAGATAACGAACATACGGAGCTGACGGTGCTTCTGTTCTTCCAAAATCCGTACGCAATTTTCGCACACATTCTGCAGCATTACAATGATTTTCAAAGCAATGTCGCAATATTTCCCAGCGTTGTTCAAAGCGTATACACACCATATTCGTTCAGCGGAAGGATAAAAACTAATTATCTGTCAAATCAGACATGAGCTATTAGATTAGATTATATGGCACTATGCACCGCGACCAACTTAGGTCTTTTGTGCTGCCTAAAGTTACCCTACAAGATTCAAGCTACCTATAAAGCCAATAAGGCAAAATCTTCATAATGTCCGAAGGGGAGACAAAGCGATTGCCAAGAAACTTGGCACGCCTTTCACATAGCCTCGGACATTCACAAAGAACATGCTCTGATGTCTCAGCTACCAGTTCGCAAAACCTACACTCATCCGTGTCCGAAAGACCCCTTTTGCCCAGGTGGTATCTGAGATTGCAGTGGTCCAGTCAGGTAAGACACCAGGGTTCTCAAGTCACCCCTCCCGAGGGACAAGAGTCTCCTCGATCCTGCACTGGAAAAAGAAATTAATCTCTTAGGCCTGTCGTTGGCCAAGAGAGTTTTCCCAATAGAGAGAGAATTCTGACTCCCTCCACGACCCGAGCTTCTCCCTAACATACCCCAAAGGTATACCACAGAATGGTTCAGGGCCAATAAAGGGCCTTCGGGCCCCGCAATTAGCAAGACAATCTGCCCTCTCTCGTTGCCCTCATGCCCCTCGTGACCAGGAACCCACCCTAAGGTAAGCGAGTTGCGCCTGCCAAGTCGGTTAAGAGCCAGAATGCATTCCATGACCAGACCAGATGACACCTCATAGGACATTAAAGCCCTTATGCCGCCTGACTGTCGGAAAGAATGTAGATGCGAGATCTAATAGTGCCCCTTCGTAGACACTCTTCCGCGCAGACACAGATAGCAAAAAATCTCTGCCTGAAAAATGGAGGGGTATCTACCCATGGGTAAGGCCCGTTGGAAACCTGGTCCAAAGAGACCCGCCACCAGTGTCACCATTCGCATGCTTGAGCCATCTGTGAACCATATCTGAGAACCCCGCTCTGGCTCCCAGGATCTGTTGGTCCACATGGTCCTGTCGAACAGCATCACTTTAAAGTTCCTATCAAAGATGTACTCCTGTGACCTCCTACCCGTAACCTTTGTAACCGGGTCATCAATTAGGATTCTAGCGATCCTCATGTGACCCCTTAGATCACCTCCCCTCATGTCACCGAATTCTCTAAGTCTGCAGGATCCTATGCAGGCAGCCTCCATTACAGATGTATGCAATGGTGGTATCCCCAGCATAACCCCCATGGCATCCGTCGGGCAGGTTCCGCCTGCCCCCGTTATGCCAATACACATAAGACGGTAGATCCTCTTGAGAGCATCCCTTGCCCCTACCTGTTCAACCTTTGGCCACCATGCCAGGGCAGCATAGGTGATCATAGGTTTAACAATGGTGTTAAACGACCAGTAGACCATCTGCGGCCTTAGACCCCATGTCTTACCAAAAAGCCTTTGGCAGGCATAATATGCCCTTGTGGCCTTCTTGGAGACATAGTCAAGATGTTCATTCCAGGTAAGGGATCTGTCAAGAGTCACGCCGAGGTACTTAACACTACTGGAAAAGCCCACCGTGGCCCCATCAAGGACAGGCATTGTCAGGTTAAGTTTCCTCCTATTCGTAAATGGTACCAGGATTGTCTTCGACGGGTTGACAGACAAGCCCTTTTCCCGGCAACCAAGAAAGAGTATAGTTCAGAGCCTGCTGCATACGTTCGGATATGGTCCTATCATCAAATCCCACTACAGAAATGACAAGATCATCCGCGTATCCATAAGACCTGAAACCCAGGTCGTTCAAACCTTCGAGTAGTTCATCAATGACCAGCGTCCAGACATGAGCTAAGTGTTACCATTCACGAAGTAAGCACTAGTTGAAAAAAAAAAAACTTTAGATGGCGGACCCTTTATTAAATATATGCTAAAATATTACCCAAAGCAATAAACCGCTGTTACTTAAACATTTAAGTAGAGATTGATACCAAATAGTCACATGTTTGTAACTAATTTTCATAATTTTTTTAAATATTGTCCATGTGATTTAAGGCATTAAAGCAGAAGCCAGTGTTTTTCGTAACATGATATACACTCAAAAAAAGGTAGTAAAGTCAGCAAAAAATGCTGCTGAGTCAGCAAAATTTTAGTCAGAAGGGTGCTTGCAAAAAAATTGCTAATGGCAGCGGATTAGTAGATTCAACAAACGTTTTGCTACCACTTAGTGGATTAAAAATAAAAAAAAACCATTGCCAACAATTACTAAATGTTTGCTAAATATTAGTAGACTGAAAAAATTCAAACAATTTGTAGAAAAATTATAGTTTAGTTAATTTATTTGCTGCAAATCATAAAACATATATTTGCGATTCTTTTAAAAATAGTTTACAATACGTAACAATATATAAAATGGTCATACTCCCAAACTTACGACATGAATTAATGTAATATCTAAAAAAAAATAGAAATAATTATATATAACATAAACAAAATTAGCTTTCAACTACTTACATAAATGGTTGTCTATATATAAAATTATAAATATATATTATTATAAATTATCTTTTAAAGGAACGCAAATGTCGCAGATAATTATATAAATGAAACGAAAAAATAACAAAATATAACATATACCACCCTTTTTTGTAATAAGAAAAGGAAACATAAAAAATTAGGTTAGGTTTGTCCTTGTCTTTCGCTATAGTCTGTCTACCTGAATGTATATTTGTTTGCAGTTTGACCACACTAGATTATTAATCTCTGTATACATTTAGTTTACTAATACACATTTATTAAATTTAAATATTTTATTTAGTTTTTTATTTAATTAATAAACAATTACTTTCACAAGCCGGTGACAACACAAAATTAAAGTTGTTTCAATCCACAATTTTGTTTTGTGTATGAAAAAACAGATACAAAAATCTTCCATGGTTGGTTATTTTATATGTATATCTTACTGGAGTAGTACTTTTTAGTATAATTTTCCTCGTCACTACTACATTATGTAGGTAAAGACCACTGCAAATGTAGTTAAAAACAAATGAAATTTCACTTAAAGAAAGGACGACTTACATTTCAGTAAATTTAACTAACATTGTCATTTGTCAATGTTCAAAAAATGATTAACAATTGTAGTAAAAATTAACCACATGGTAGTAAAAAAATAAACAAACATTTATTTTTTATAGTTTTTTATAGTTTTATATTAGTTTTTTGTTTTTATATACATCGAGATTATTTTTATGTTATTTTCAATTTATAACGAGCTTTCAACCTCCGTATATTTACAAAAATAAAGCAAATCAAACATATTAGCTAGGTTGATACTAGTATTTCGATCTGGCTAAAGATCTCATCAGAACCCGAAGTTTTAGAAAAGCTAGAGCCTCCATAATATGCAGAACTTTAACAAAAAACATATTAATAATCAATTTTGCTCCATTCTTGTCTTCTTAGTAATCAACCACGTGGTTAGGTCTTTTCCTAACAAGCATCATGACGTTACTAAACTTTGAAGACCAAAAATGTTCTATTTATATAAAAAATTTTTAGTGTGTACTCTGGCTCAAGTAATATTTTTTACAGTTATATTAGTTTTTTGTTTTTATATACATCGAGATTATTTTTATGTTATTTTCAATTTATAACGAGCTTTCAACCTCCGTATATTTACAAAAATAAAGCAAATCAAACATATTAGCTAGGTTGATACTAGTATTTCGATCTGGCTAAAGATCTCATCAGAACCCGAAGTTTTAGAAAGCTAGAGCCTATATAATAGGCAGAACTTTAATTTTTTATTTTTTTTAAATAACAAAAAACTACTGTAAAAAATTAATGTAAAATCATAAAAACAGTCATTTGATGTGGTTTGTTTTTTACATGAACTGCAAGGTTAGTAAAAAAATTTAATTTGTTCTACAAATGACTGACATTTACATTAAAAATACAGAAACTGTATTACTACCCAAACAATTACATAGTTTTAAAGCAGAAATTCCCTGAGTGTACATCTTGATATGCCGCAACATCTAATTCATTTTGCGTATATATTTCAATCTGTTTGTCGTCCACACTCTTAATGTGCTAATCATCACAATTTTTTTTAGTAAAATAAATTTTGAAGACATTAGTAAAATATTAGTAAAACATTAGTTCAAATCAGTTAATGGCTGAATAAGTATAACTAAAATTTCAGCTGAAAACATAATTTTAGAAAAAATTTGCTGAAAAATAGTTTACTTGATTTACAAGACGTTTTACTAACTTTGCTACTAACTTATTTTTTTGAGTGTAGCTCAAAAGCTATTGAGATCGATCAGTGTTATATTGTTGAGATTACTTTGAATATTTTCACTTTTTCTAGAAAGTTTTTA
The DNA here is from genome assembly GCA_021234595.1 of Delia radicum. Taxonomy (NCBI): domain Eukaryota; kingdom Metazoa; phylum Arthropoda; class Insecta; order Diptera; family Anthomyiidae; genus Delia; species Delia radicum. The sequence goes on along the minus strand of CM037854.1, from coordinate 33,628,187 downwards.
ATTTTTTTAAAGTTTCATAAAAACTAAAGCTAAAAGTTAAAATTTTGCTTAAGACCTTTTAAGTTTTCTCGAACTAACCAAAGGTTAGGGCTTAGCCATAGTTATTAATGTCAAATTTATATGAGAATATCTGTTGTTAAATGTAAACTCGCGTTATTAAAGATTCTCGTTAAAGATTCCAAAGTTTTCTTACCAAATTATTTACATTTTATATAAAAATTATGATAATTTATATGCAATTCTATTACAAAAACACAGCTGTTTTATTGTTTAAAATTCATTCAAATAAAAATCCTTTCATTTCTTTCATTCCTTCTAATGCTGTTGTTGTATCTTCCACAAAAACAACACCATTTGGTTATAAACTATTGTTGACGTGTGATAAATTTACGATTTGTCCACGCACCAGTTTTATTAGGAACGAGAATATGTACAACAAACTCCACTGGCATTCTTTGGGTATTAAATGTAACAAACCAATCAGTAGTTTTAGTTGTTCAAATGTTGTATATAAAAATTAAAAACATCTGCTGCTATTTTTACCGAAATGAATCAATTTTATTTGGAGTGTATTATTTGTGTAACATCAGTTTAAGAAGAAGATTTTGTTGGAAAACAAAAGAATTGACAACATTTTAATAGAAATCGAAAATAGTGATTCATTCAACCCTTCTTTTGAATTACGAAATCAAAATAAAAGTGTGCCAAACGTAAGTGAGATATTATTAAAGAAATATTTAGGAGACCTTTTTAATTTCTAGGTATACGATTTTAATGGGGGGTTTTTAAAAACGTAAGTGATATTGTAGAAATAAATATACAAAGAAGTAAAAATGTCAAACTTTTGGGTAAATAGAATGTCAAGACAAGATACTTAAAGGTTTTTAAAGATATTTCAAAACAATTAAAGAAGTTAAACCTTTTTAGGGTTTAATTTTTTAAGGGTTTATTTAAAAAAACAACTGTAATAAATTTTAAGTTATATATATTTAAAAAGAATGCTAATACTTTGGTCTTTATAAACACGTTTACACTGTCTCAGGGCAATAAAAATTATAATAATAACTAAAATTATGATAACACTACTTAACAAATTTCAACTTTTCGCAGAACCTGTCATTGAAATAGATATTTTTTAATAGACTTAGGTACACTGAATCCAAATCTGTCAAACTTTGTTTTCTCTTTTGCAGTTTTTAAAACATAGCGGTTTTTATATTTACATCATTCACCCAATTTTTCATATGTTGCTTAACTTTTAGAAAGTTAACCTCAAAACCATTAATATGTTTTTTGATGATACAAATCTACATACAATTATCTGTCATTTGAGTATAATCATGTCGATCTTTGTTTCAGGATATCTTACCGGTATTACAAGGAAGTTGAAAATTTTTAAATGAAATCGAAAATTCGATCTGACATACTGTGCACCAGATTTATTCGAAGTTCTTCCGTTATTGATCTCCACTCATCGTTTGTTTAGGCTAACCAACAAATCAAACGAGCGCTTGTCTGTGCTAACCAATAAATCAAACGCGCGTTTTTTAGGCTAACCAGTAATGCTAATTTTATTTCTGGCATTCGAAAATTCGAACACGATGAAAAAAGTATTGAAAAATACATATTATTTTGCAAAATTCAGCTTCTTCTCTATTATAATACTATCAAATCCCGGAATACCGAATGATATAATGTCAGGGCCCATTCATTATATCGAAATATTCGTTATATCTGAAGAAATTTATGCATTAAATCGACTGCACATTTTAAAAATATCTCAGAACGCTGACTTTATTGAAAATTAAAAATAAAACTTCAATTGTTGTTACACTCCTAAATTAGAAGGCTTTCTAACAAAAAATTCTTTTTTTATAACGATTTTTTCTATTTTTTTAGTTTTTACTTATATTTTACCAACTAATCGTTACATCGATTAAAAATTTAAAAAAAAAACAGTCAATAAAAACAATTTGATCGTTATATGGAGTTATGTCGCGTCTTCCTTATACCGAGTATTCGTTATACCGGGCTTTGACTTTTTTTGCCAATTTTAAATTTGAAAGTAATTAAGTTTTTAGGACTAGCGAATCTGAGAAAAGCGAATTGAAGAAGAAAATGTGCACCATTGAAATATTTTTTAATGTAAGTTTGATTTTTTGTTTTGTGTAATTTTATAATTTTCAGCCAAACCCATGTTTTATTCCCTTTTTGGAATACGTTAAATCGAAGTTTAAATTTTTTAATCCTTTCGTCATATTGTGTCATAGATAAAATGTTTTAAACTAAATAACTAATAAACTAAATAAAAATCAAATTTACATTTAAAAATACTTAATTTTGCACTTTTCTTCTTCACTTCGCTTTCCCCATGTTCCCTAGCCCTAAAAAACTTTATTACTTTCAAATTTTAAAATTACCTAAAACTAATATAATACAGCAGAAGCTGAATTTGAAAAATAATATGTATTTTTTTCAATACTTTTTTCATCGGGTTCGTCTTTTCGAATGCGAGAAATAAAAGTAGTTTTACTGGTTACCTAAACAAACGAGCGTTTGATTTTTTTTGCATATAAAACGCGCGATTGATTTTTTATTAGGCTATGCAAGCTCAGGTTTTATTGTAGCTGCATATTTTTTCCGTTATCTGCGTTTACAAATGCTTTTACTAGCGTTGGCATGTCGCCAAACATTTCGGCAAGCGCTACGATTGTCCTTCCTCCTTTGCATATTCCGTGGTCCTACCAACAACAGCGATTATTAGAGTACCTTTCCCCAGTTGGTTTGCAAATTCTTTTTAGCGAATTCAAGTCGTGCAGTTTGCAAATTCTTTTTAGCGAATTCAAGTCGTGCAGTTTTGTGGCGGTGTAATAACCTTGGCATGGACATCAGCTTTTGGCTAGAATTCAATTTCTTTTTATTTGTTGTTAAAAATATAATACAATGTTTACAATAATTTTAATGTTTACAAATAAAGAGTTCAGCCAGATCTGGGTTTCAACTTTAATTTATAAATATGCATAAGATATAATGAATTTATTTATTTATTTATAATTTTATATGTTAGGAAAAGAAATTGGCGAGAAATTTTCTGAGAATCCTTTAAAAGCCTATGTACTTATGGTTGATTTTGGACACATTTAACTTCCATTCATCGATTAGCTGATTGAGACTCTTCATTGAGTTGCTGGCACAGTTGATTATTTTACACCAGCCGCGATTAGCCTGTATTATTTTCACCATAAGCACTTGATAAATTCGTATGCGATATATATTTACATCTCACATGTAGTTTTGCGAAATTTTTTTATCTCATCATATATCGTTATATCTTATGTTATATATAATTTGATATTTTTTATCTCATCACATATACTTAGACTTGCCAGACGTACTGTTTTCAGCAGGACGCGTACTTTTTTTTCCCAATTGTAGTTTTTTTTCAGCATAACACCTAAAGAAGTACGCAAAAGTACTTTTTTTTAGCCCCTGTACTGCTTTTTGCACATTTTATTTTTGTTAAAACCATTAAATTAGAAAAAAATTTCTTATTTAGTAACTAAGTATAAAAAAGCACATGCAGGTTATTTGAAACGCCCTGTAACAATGTCTGCTCAGCACTGCCAACTTTGACGTTTTGTCTGCATTAAGAAAATGAAAATTTTTATCCAATTTTTACAATTTGTTCTCTATAATTTACTGAAAAATTTATCAAGTTTCTTTGCATTTAAAACATCTCCAAATGTGATAAAATGATCTCCAACCGAACAAAATAATTCATTTATCCATTTCATGATCAACATTTGAAAGATTTATTTTAATAAAAGTTAATTGGTGTAACAATTTCCGTTTATTGAGTAGGTTAATTTGAAATTTAGACTCCAAGGGGGTATAATATTGATCTTTAGGCAGTCAGATTTTATGTATCTTAAAATAAAATATATTTCTGAAATCGTGGGACCCACACTCATATGTTACTAGGCGCATTGGTGGTTACAGGGGCCTCTGCCCCCTTAACCGATAGTAGAAAAAGTTTTTTTTTTTTAATTCTAGAGGGGGTCACATACTTCTAGTTTTGAGGGTGCCCGAAAAAGTAAACTTCAGCTGAATTTTTTAGTTTTTAGTTGCATAAATTTTTACTTTTATATACTGTCAGTCAGACCGAATACTTCGGCCAATAAACGATTTGATGGGGTTTTTATTATTTGGAGAAAATGTGGACATGTTTTGATATTAAAATAAAAATATGTTGTTTGAGCCGTTTTAAGCCGAAGTTAAGCTATAAAGTTAAATAATTTGGATTTGACCAAATACCAACAAAAATCATTTTCTGGCCGAGGTCTTTGGTCGAACACTACTTTTCTGTACTGAATTTTATGCTTTTTTGAAAATAAAAATTTGTAATTTTTTTTTTCTTAATTGTACTGCTTTTTTCTCGATGTACTTTTTTTTTTTTGTCGATTTCATGTCTGGCAACCCTATATATACTTCATATAGCTAAATATGAGGTCATATATACTTCCATCTATAAATATATATAAGTATATATGATGTAATAAAACCAAGCAAATTCTATTACTTTTATATATAAACATATATGGTAAAAATTAAAAAAAAGTCTATCACTTTTATATATAATTATTTGTCAGATTTGGACTTAGCATACATACTAAATCTATTTAAAAATAATTACTACAAATTTACTATTTTTATTCGAATATCTACACCATCTCCACTTGTATTTTAAAAAATCAGACATCAATTTCAACAAATGCCATTTGGGATTTCCAAATTGCTATTGAGTTTCAAAAAAATACCAAATTTAATTCCAAAACAGGAACTGTAATTTCAAAATTGTGAAGCTTATCAATGACAGTAGTGTATCCAACTCTATTGAGTCATTGGAGCATCGTCGGAATGTGGGTTGTGTGACACTTTTCTATCGATATTACCATGGGAGGTGCTCATCTGAGATAAGTGAACTTATTCCTCGAGCCCGAGTTTTTATTCGTAATACTCGCTTATCTAGTAGAGCACATCCGTTTGTAGTTGATTGTCCTGTCTTTCGCACAACGCATTACAGAGAAAATTCGTTTTTTAGTCGAACGATTCGTATGTGGAACAAACTTCCCGCAGAAGTCTTCCCTGTTACTTACAATTTAGAAACATTTAAATCAAATATCCACAAACACTACTCCCTCTTTCCTCCCTCCCATACTCTATTTTCCTGATCAGTACAATGCACTAGTAGTAGGGGGCATCCCCTGAGTATTGCTTAAAATTAAAAAAAAAAAAAAATATCAAATGTAAATCAAAAAATCCTCTTTGAAATTCAAAAAATAGCACTTCAAATTCAAAAACATTCCAATTGTAATTCAAAAATACCAAATGTAATTAAAAAAATACCAAATTTTTTCAAAAAATACCAAATGTAATTCCAAAAGTATCAATAGAGTTTCAACTGATATTTTTTGAATTTTATTTGGTATTTTTAAATTACATTTGGCATTTTTTGAATTAAATTTGTTATTTTTTTTAATTTTTAATTTTAATATTATTTAATATTATTTTTCAATTTCAATTGTTTTTTTTTACTATAGATATTTTTTGTTTCGAATTAAAACTGGTATTTTTTGATTTCAAATGGTATTTTTGAGATAATTTTTGAAATACAATTATAATTTTTTGAATTTCAAATGTTGTGTTTTAAATTATATTTGCTATTTTTTGAAAAATAAATGGCATTTTTTTGAAAATTAAATGTAATTTTTTAATAGCATATGGTATTTTTGAATTACAAATGAGGTTTTTAATTTTAATTGCCCTTTTTTTACTTTAAAATATAATCTTTTGAATTTGATTTGCAAAATTTGTAATTATCTGTAAATCTAATTCAATTTTGGAATTACATTGGTTATTTTTTGAATAACAATAGGAAATGGTGTAGTTCATGCACAATGATAATATTTAAGAAATATTTAACATGCATAAAACTTTTAAGGATAATACTAAAAAAGGACCATTTTAAACTTCTTTGCAATACGAGTGCGATATCCTGATACAAACGCCGACATGATTATACTCAAATTAAAAATAACTTTGTGTATACTCGTATTTATATTCTCCAAAAAAAAAAAAATTCAACTTTTTTCCGATAAATCTTTCGAAAAGTTAAGCAACATATACGAAAAAGTAGGGTGAATGATGTAAAAATTATCAAAAACTCCAAATGCGAAAAACATTTGTGTTGACAGATTTGGATTCAGCGTACCTAAGTCTATTAAAAAAATGTGTTTCAAAGCCTAGTTTTGTTGGTCGTAGAGTAGTGTAACAAATATTTTTGAAGTTGTGCATTTCCTCTAAATAAAAGAGTATTTCGAAAGAAATTGCAGTTGTAGTCTAAACGCCTTAATAACTTCTCTTATATTTCGCTATTTAGTATTCATGAGTATATTTACACCGTTTTTTCTAAGAATAGTCTATAGATCTATTTAATATTCTATATTTCTTTAATATTTGATTTTGTCTGTATTTGTTTTTCATTTTTTTTTTTTTGTTATAAATTTGTCTATATAATACTGTGATTTTATGGTTTGTTATATAGTTAGTTTTTATTTTTTTTTTTCATATTTGAATTGAAATTTACATATATTTTATGCAAAAATTATACATGTACAATAAGGTGGCTCATTTTTTTTTATTATTTCAAAATTGTACGTAGCCCAAAAGTTTACATATGTTTCGAAAGGCACACCCACAAAAAGATTGGTTGAAGTTCGGTCAAAACCATTAAAATTTATTTGATAGGACTTTCTTTTATTCGGAATTACCAAAAATTGGTTAATAAAGCAAAAATATGGTAGAAGCAATCCTTTTAAATAAATACTCAAGCTCGAGGTCTTAGATTTTAATAAAATTATTTTATTTTTATTTTCAATATATTTCTCCGTCCATCGGATGGCATCTTCAGGAAAAAATGAGTTACAATATTCAAAACAACCACACGGTTAAGTGTTTTCAAAAACAACAAGGTCGAAAAAACATTAACACTATTGAGCAATACTATTATCTAATTATTGCTTATTCCAATCAACTTTACAAATGAAATTCGGTTAGTAAATGTTTATGGTAGAAGCAAAAATTTTTATTTAGTGATAATACAAAAAAAAAAAAAATTTACAAAATATATAAAATTTTTAAAAAATTGTCGATAATCAAAAATGGTAACTGCAAATACGGGTTTCACAACCAAATATGCCACTAAATAATGGTTTCAGAAGATCCAACCGAATTGGCGATAGCATTGATTATAGCCGCAACTAATGATTGGTACACAGAAGAAACTAAAAACGGGTTTCAATTAAAAAATTTATTGAATCAATTAATATTTTAATTGATTTTGCACCTATCACGGCAATGATACTATCAGTTAAACCTTTTATTAAAATTCAGAAAGAAAAAAAGGTTATAAATAATTTCTACAAAAAAAAAATATGATACTCACAAAAAAAGTGTGTGATCTATACGTTGGTATGTGTGTTTTTTGCCTTGCTGAGACTGTTTGTGTGTGTGCTTGTTTTGTTTGTTAACTTCAAATGTATTTGGTATTTTATACTGAAAATTTTCTATTTATGCATACAGTGTATGAAAAAATAATATGATTATTGCGTCTAAAATAAAATATGTATTTATATATTTAAAAGTCAATTAAAATATTAATTGATTCAATCAAATATTTGTTTAGAAACACATTAAATTCAAATCAAATCTTTAATTAGATATTTTAGGTTGATAATTTTTCTGTGTATTGGCAAACGAACTTTATAATATGTGTGTTTTCCTAACGAAATATTTAAATTCAAATTTAACACTTAATATTTTTCAGCGTTTATGGTGAAATGGGTAGAGCGGCAGTCAAGTACTCCTAGTTCCGAGTTCAAGTCCTGGAAAAGTCAAACACAAAGAGTTTTTTTTAACTAAAATAAAATGTTTAAAAAGCAAATAAACCACAGAAAATTAAATGTGATTGCGGTGCAATAACTGGGACAGAGGACTATTTGAGAACCACTGTACAATACTTGAAAAACAAAAAAAGTTTTTCTTTTAAATCAAATTTTGTGGAACGTATGTGGAATATAATATTGAATGGGACAAGCGAATATTAAGCATTCACGAATAAAAATGTTAAATAACAATATGATAGTTGTTGTAACCGCCAGAAATCGATTGAGACTATTTTCTGGGTGTATATTCTAAAAATTTCAGAACGCTAAAAAAATTACCCAGTTATCGCTAGCGAATTGAAGTTTTCATAATTTTAGCTTTATGTCTTATTTATTATAAAATGTTTATGCCAGTTTTCAGCTGCAATTTACAGGCTACGTTATTAGCATTATATAAAAATGCGAATCACGAAAGCTTAATTCAAAAAAAACTTCGCAATTTATCTAAAAAATGCAAGAGAAATTTAAAATTTTTTCGTTTCAAACAGCCTCAAAATCTTAAAAACAAAATACAAAAAATCTGAAAAATCACATGTTATTTGTTAAGGTATATCCTTTAAAATTAGACACAAAACAATAAAAAATCTTAATTTTTCACTGAGTTATGATGATGCTCATGTTTAAAAAAAATACCGAAAAATACTCTGGTTCTTAGTTATACCCTTCTTAAAAATTTAAAAGAATTTATATTTCTATTTATTATACAAATTTTAATCGGCCTTTTTGAGCTTTTTATTTGAAAATATATTAGTAGTTTTCCTAATCAGGCTTTTAATGTCATAATTTTTAAATCCAAATAAAAGATTATTTCAATTTTCGATCCGACGTTTCGTTGGGATTATTCCAACCTTTTCAGGGATTTGATTTTATTGAACTTACCAACATAAACATAAGCAATAAGAATAATAAAAGTTTATAACAACAAAAATATAAAAAAATTGTTTTTTCAAATATGATTAAACATTTTTCCACACCACTGATTGAAAAATTAAGATTTTAAAATTTTTTTTTATCTCAATTTGAAGGCAATATCTTAAAAACTAACATGTCATTTTTTGAGACATAAAGCAAAATTTACAATCGAAAATATTGGAAACTTCAATTCACTTGCGCTAGATGGGTAATTTTATAGCGGGCTCATATTTACAGCATATACATTTGGAAACATATGCAAACTTTTGGGCTGGTACCATTTTGAAAATCAAAAAAGTTATAAAAAATGAACCACCTGAATATACAATATATAGATATTTTTTATTCTTCTGTATCTGGCCTTAATGTTAAGGTCTACTGCTTAAATATTTCTTGTTCTGTTATTTGGGGGTTTATTCGTTTATAACACACGAGTAAAATGTAAAATTCATTCAACACAACTGATGCTAGTCCAACTGCCATGATGATGACGATGATGATAATAATGTTGTATATTTGAGTATGAAAATAATAGATGTTGGGGTATAGCTATCATAAAGAAATGACCACAAGAGTATGAAAAAAAGACAGGGGCGGTTTAAAAGGAAAAGATTTTGTTATTTTTAATTTATAACAAGCTTCCAACCTCCGTATATTTACAAAAATAAAGCAAATCAAACAAATGAACTAGGTTGATACTAGTATTTCGATCTGGCTAAAGATCTCATCAGAACCCGACGTTTTAGAAAAGTTAGAGCCTAATAATTTAGCTTTTTTCTTACCAATAGATATAAACTTTATCAAATTTATTAAATTCAAAAAGAGCATAATAAAAAACTTCTGCTTGTTAGCTTTTTTTTGATATATTAATAATGTTAGACCTAAATATGCTTTTCAAACTATTAATAAAGATATGAAGTGAGTTTATTTCGATTTAGATCGATACCGTTACAATTCCTATTTAAAATAAAAATCTTTATTGATAGAAAAACTGTAACTAATATTTTTCAAAAACTTTAAACGTAGCAAAATAAAGATCAAAAGGATACCGGTACGAAAACAGTAACTGATATTTGTTTCAGATACCATTTTTGAATGGATACAGCAACCTCTAAAAAACAATTTAAATTGAAAACGGTAACCTTCTGAACAATTAGCATATAAATCAAGTAGTACAAAAGTAAAATTGTAAGCACAATGAATGCGAAGAAATGCTAGGGAACCTGGAGAAAAGAGTTTTAGCTTTCTCCAAAAAAGGAAGTAATTTTTTGAAAAAGAAAACATTTTTCTTTCGTGTTCCGCATTCATTATGGTTACATTTTTTCGGAGCGTTCCCATCCCAAAGAACGCTACTCTTGTACCTCCTGGCAGCTATGTTCCTTGGTTCAAAAAAGGTAGCCGTTCACCCAGAAAACTAAATCTGTCGTGGTAATCGTACTTGCCGCCAATCGAATGTTACGACCGAATTTTTCGGTTGAAATAACAAAAATTCGATCAAAACAATAGAAATTCTGCAGTTATCATTCTTAACCCTAGAACACACACCTGGGTACAAATGTATCCACTTGCATCAGGAACGGCTTAGCTTAGGGCATAAAGATTTAGGAAATATAAGTAATTTCTAATCTTTTAAAGGTTACTTGATCCAATTCGGATCAGTGGTTCAGGAACTACGAGCTTTCAAAGTCGACACCTACGTAAACACATACAACATTTGGCTATCCCATGCCCGTGACGTTTTTTGCCTATACCTCTTGAACCAGGTAGATATTTGCATGAAACCAACACTTAAAACATTTGTGAAATATTAATAAACGAAATTAATATAATGAAATTGGACCATTTAAACATTAGAAAAAGCCAAAATAAGCTAGTACACTCAAAAAAAAAAAGTTTGTAAAGTCAGCAAAAAAATTTGATGAGTCAGCAAAATTTTAGTCAGGAGGATGCTTGCAAAAAAGTTGCTAATGTCAGCAAAATCTTTTGCTGAAAACCAGCGAGCTGATTTTTAGCAACAAAATTTGTAGATTCAGCAAAAGTTTTGCTAACACTTAGTAGACTAGAAATACAAAAGCCTTGCTAAAAATTAATAATTTTTTTGCTGAATTTTAGTAGACTGAAAAAAAACGCAAAAAATTTGTAGAAAAATTATAATTTAATATATTTGCTGAAAATCATAAAACATATTTTTGTGATTCTTTTAAAAATAATTTACAATAATTACGAAATATAAAAACTTTCATTTTCCCACATTGACGACATGAATTAATTTAATATCTGAAAATATATAGAAATAAATATATATAACATAACTAAAATTTTCTTTCAACTACTTACATCAATGGCTGTCTAAATGATGCTTTCTTTAAAAGGACACAACTGCCGAAAATAATTATAGAAACGAAACGAAAAAATAAACAAAGACAAACGAAACGAAAAAAACAACTCTTTTTTTTGCAATAAGAAAAGGAACCACAAAAATCTACCTAAGATGTGTGTCATTGTCTTTCGCTTTACTCTGTCTATATGTCTGTATATGCTTGTTTGCAATTTGACCACACTAGATTATTAATCTATAAACATTTAGTTTAGAAATACATATTAAATTTAAATATTTTATTTTGTCTTTTATTTAAGTAAAAGACAATTATTTCACAAGCCGGAGGACAACGCAAAATTTAAGTTGTTTAATCCTCAATTTTGTTTTATGTATGAAAAACAGATACAAAAATCTTCCATGTGATTTCTTTTTCATGATTTTTTTATGTCTTATTAGAGTTGTACTTTTTAGTATCATTTTCCTCTTCTCTACTACATCTTGACATGCCGCGACATCTGCATCATTCTGCGTATATCTTTCAATTTGGTTGTAGTCCACACTATTAATGTGCTTATCAGCACAATTTTTTTTAGCAAAATTAATTAGTAAAACATTAGTATATAAGTAAAGCATTAGTATAAAACAGTTCTGCTGTATAAGTATAACAAAAATTTTGCTGAATAAGTATAACAAAAAATTTAGCTGAAAACACGATTTTAGCAAAAAAATTTGCTAAAAAATAGTATACCTGATTTACAAGACGTTTTACTAACTTTTGTGCTAACTTATTTTTTTGAGTGTATCAAAAACTATTTATTTATTAAATTAAATGAAATAATTTCACAATATTTAAAATAAATGTTTTGGGTATATGCAATATAAATTTTTTGATCTTAATAATTGTCATATAATTAAAGTTTGTACGTGAAACAACAACATATTTAGCTAGTAAGGCTGTTATAAGAATCAACAAGATTATTTTGCATCAGACTTGGACGACGTCAATTACATTTCACAATCATTCACTTGTGAAATTTATATCATTAATAATTTGTGATCTACGGTCACACTTGTAGGCTTAAAAGCTTGCTTGGAAATTTTTCTATTTTACCAATACCAGACATGGGACATAATACCAATAATTGTGTATTTAATTACAGGCCAATTACTTTTTAATGTTCAATTACATGTAATTGGGTGTAATTGAGTAATTGCCCTGTAATTAAATACCATGTTTGGTGTTACAAATTTTACGAATTTTCACAAGTATGAGCGTAGGTCTGAAATTATTAATGATACAGAAAAATTTCACAAGTCAATGATTGTGAAATGTAATTGACGTCGCCCAAGTCTGTTTTGCATATACATACCCCTTCACATTTTGTGGGCAATAAAAAAATTTGTACAGAAATTTTACTCCAGTAAATACGAGACTTGCTTATAACGAATTAATTTTTTTGGTCCCTCGGAGTTCATCTTAATTGGGTTCTTCTGTATTTTGTTTTCGTAATGTTTTTTTCACTAACAATTCCAAATACTAGTATCAACCTAGCTAATATGTTTGATTTGGTTTTTTTTTTGTAAATATACGGAGGTTGAAGTTGAGGTTATAAATTGAAAATAACATAAAAATAATATCGATATATATAAAAACAAAAAACTAATATAACTGTAAAAAATCCAAATTTTGTTTGTTTCTTTACTTTTGCATTTTTTAAAAATATGAAAAAACATTTTTGGGGGGACCGCGAGCGAGTAGAAGTGCGCCAAGGGGTCCGCGAAGCAAAAGTTATTGGGAACCGCTGCTTAAGACCATTTTTAAAAAGTTTTATATTATATTTTTTATGCATATAAGCCATAATTATTTATCGTTATATATAAAACCATACATAATTACATATGCGCAGATGTCTAAATTATTTTTCTTTATTTCCATGTTTTAATAAATAGTTTTATGTTTTGAGACGAATCTATAAATAAACCGTATTAACATTGGTCCTTCGGACCATATTAAAGTGACTTTTTTTGAATTAATTAGCTGCTTGTTAAGGGAAATGGAAGAAGATTTGTAATTTCCTTTCAACTTTTAACGCAACGTTTTTAATTTATAACGCCCCTGTTTATTTATTTTCAATACTTATTGACCAGCTCCTATGCATTTTTGTTGTTGTTGGTAACTCCTTGAGTTTTGAAATAGTAGTAGAAGGAGCAGCTACAAAATAAATTTGCACATCATCTGAATAACAAATATTGCACGTACCACACGTAGGATTTTTTCATATACGGAAAAGAAAAAGAAAAAAAAATACTAACAAAACCATAGAAGAAGTCATCAAAATTGATGTTTTATGTTAAATTCCAAAAAGAAACCTCTCTGGACAACATATGCAAAAATATATTGAAAATTGATGTTATAGAAAAAAATGAAACGAAGAAAGAAAAAGCAATGATGCATACAATTATTAAGAGCAAAAAAGTGTATGGCAAAAAAAAAAAAAAAAAGGTTTTAACTGTTAATTTAAAATAACCATAAAGGCCATATAAACCGGGCCACAATTGACCAAAAGGAGCAGAAAAACATGAATACGAAATTTTTTGTTGTAACAATTTAAATGTGAATAAATTTTATGGAAATATTGCAAAAGGGTTGTTATGATATTTATGAAGTATTGTGTCAAGAAATGGACTCTATTTAAACGAGGGTGGAATTTTAAAAAAATATTCAAATGTTTTGTTTGCTTTTAGAGAAAAACCAAACTAAAGAATCAATTGTATGGCAAATTTATTCTAAGCAAAAAAAAAGTGAAATTACAAATCGAAGCGTAAGGACAAATTTGCAATTCAAAATTGAATGTATGTTTTTGTAAAGAAAATGTAAAGAAAACATGAAAATACCATTTAATCAAACGAAAAAGTGGACAATTTTGTAGGTTATGGTCTTTGTATTCAAAAAAAAAAAGGGTGTAAATATTTTAAATATTGTTTACTTTCAAATCAATGAAGCCTGAAATTGACCAAAATGTTTTTAGAGTTAATAAAAAAGTACATTGATGTATGCAAACGTTTTAAAATACCTTTATTAAGGAAAAATTAACATAGTTTTTAAAAGCTTAAAAGCAATAATAATAATAAAGACACACGTGTCTTTTAAATGCAAATTGAAGTTGGGAAAATAATAGAAAATTTTCTAAATTTAAATGAAAATTTTAAGCACTTTAAGAGAGAATAACAATACATCGTCTTTTAAGTCAAATTTAAATATTGGTTCTTCGAATAATTGAGGGGCTTATTGTTATAACTTGATAAGCCACATTTATTGTTTTATGTATTTTTGCTGTTTTTAGACATCCATTGATTAATATTTGATAGAACTCTTGCTTAAACACTTATTACAAGTACCATGAGTCATAAGTCATATTTTTTTGCAATTTTTGAATCTTTAAAAGGCGAAAACGAAATAAAAATTAAATGTGGTTTATCCAGTTTTTACAAGAATCCCTTCAATTGATACTCTTAATTCATACTAAATAAATACAATTTGCTTAGTTTTTTTTCGGTTAAAAACGATGAAGATTAATTTTAAATATTTTTTGCGGTATAAAATGTTGCCGCCAAAGGACTGGTCGTACATTTTTAATTTTTATCATTTCAGTATTGGTCCTTCGAACCAACTATGTGTTAAAATTAGTTTTCAAATTGTTTTACAGGTAAAAATGTGATCGCATATTAACATATGATCATTAGAGAGGTCCAAAACAAGATGTAAGTTGGATTTTGCAATGATTTTGCACTCACAGAACAAATTCGGTTGTCACAACTAAATTCGATTACAACTGAATTTACCAGGTTGCAGCAACCGAATCAATTCGGTTGGATGAAATTTTCGAATTTCTATGATAGTGAAAAATTTTATGTGCCAAGTTTCAGCCAAAAATCGTGTCGTACTTTTGAATTTTAATCATTTAAATATTGGTCCTTCGAAGCAACTATGTGTTAAAATTAGTTTTAAAATTTTTTTCCAGGTGAAAATGGCATCGCATATTAACATATAATCATTAGAGAAGTCGAAAAAGAGATGAAAGTTGGATTTTGCGATCTCCACAAGATTGGCCCTAAGCGTTAATGTCTACACTCACATAACATATTCGGTTGTGTCAAACGATTTTTATCCAACCGAATTGATTCAGTTGCTTCGATTCGATTTTTTTGTGCTATTTTTTTAATTACCTGAAAACGATGTCATTGAAAAATCCAAATTGTTATAGTTTTGCAATCTACTTAATAAGCACTTTTATCATATATAATTTTTTTTTTACAAAAATCTTATCTCGTACAGAGGACATACTACAGAAATATATTATAGCAAAGAAAAAGTGGTAAATTTAAAAACATTTTGATCAAAGTTAAAAACCTATTTATTAAACTTTCCATTTTCAGGAACTCCGCGACTCCGATTTAAATTTGGATTAAATATCCGTTATTATTTTTACTTTTTTCACATTTTGTAAGGCTTTATTTTTAATTTAAACAAGTTGAACTTTGGAACTTCAATTGTTGTCTGCGACCTCCACACAAAACCTTTTTGAGATTTTTTTGGCAGACCAGGTTGTGGAGCTCGCGAATTCCAACTTTTTTTTTCTGGGCTTCCTTAATGATCATATATGGGCTTGCATATGATCTCATATTTGACAATATATCTTCGTATTCGTATTTTGAATCATATATGAGAATATATAAACATATAAGGTTATATACGACCTTTAAATACCATTTTCATAATAGTTCAATTTATTGTTCAGATTATTGTAGCCCTAGGTCTGAATGTGGTGTTAATTTGAACGCTTCCTTTGTCCAATATCTATGAAATTTAACACATACAATATTTTAGGTTTTTGTGTTGATATGGTACATAGTTTTTGTGATTTTCGATACCTGTGACGTGTTACTTAATCATTGATATTAAATAATTTCTCAAAATTTTTTGAATAAAATATTTTTTATATGATCTTCCACTCTTAATTTTTACTTGAAAATAATCGATATTTCGAGTAAGGGTATTTCATGCAAGTGTAAAATGCGTACTTTAATGTCCATGCCAAAAAATCATGCCAATAAATATTTTTTTTTTTTTTGTAAGATAGAGGTCCCCCAAAACTATTAAGCGCTAAAAAAGTTTTCCGATTTTCCATTTTCCAAATTTTAAGAGGTATTTTCGTGCAGTTTTTCGGACTGTGTAAATTTGCAAAATCTTGAACCCATAAGCACCACCCTGGGTGGGAATTAAATTTTACCACAACATTAGTAGCTTTATCCTTTCTCTGTCTGTCACTGAATAGCTATTTGATTCTCCTCTTACTGTCTTTATTTTTTCTAAGATGGCTCTCTTTTCGCACTAATGGTTTTCGACATATTGCGTTTTGAGTTTTACTAAAAATAGTCACTTTTTCCTCTATTTAAAATTTTTTTTAAATATTATCATAGATTTGTTTGACCTTGAATAATACACCCAGAAAACTTACTCTGTAGTGGCTACGACCTTTGTTGCCAATGGATTGTTTCGGTTGCTGTGACCGAATTTTTCGGTTCCCGGATAAAAAGTTAATATATGTACAAATATGTCCATATATGGATGCATATGGTTGCGTTTATGGACAAATATAGACATTTATTTTTCATATATGGGCATGTATGTGAGTGTATGTGATTCCACAAATGCAAATTGGTACTCATATATAGTCTTATATGGTCTTGTATGGATTTATATGTGATTTTTATTTTTGCAAAAGCATATATATATATATATATATATATACGTTATTTCATATTTTCAAAGCAGGGAAATATATGCTCAAATATTTTGAGTATAATATGTGAGCACATCTACAAAATAAAGCAAAAAAGTTTAAATTTGCAAAAGTTACGAGTATCGTAATAATAAGAAAAAACTAAAAACGGGTTTTAATAAAATAATTTATTTAATTAATATTTTAAATGATTTTGCACCTATCACGGCAATTATAATATTAATTAAAACTTTTATTGAAAATTAAAAAGAAAAAAGCTATGAATAACTATCTACAAAAAAAATTATGATACTCAAAAAAAAAAAAGTGTGTGAACGACACGTTTGTATGTGTTTTTGGTAATGATGTGTCTGTTTGAGTATTTGTGTCTGTGTTTGTTTGTAAACTACAAATTCATTTGGTATTTATACTGTTAGTTTTCTTTTTAACATACAGTATAAGAAAAAATAATTTGAGAACTATGTCTAAAATAAAATATGTATTTATATATTTATAAATCAATTAAAATATTACTTGTTTCAATTAAACATTTGTTTGAAAACAAATTTAATACAAATCAAATCCTTTATTATACTTCGTTCCTATTGAACCCCAAAATACGTATTTTAATTTTTTCAAGAACTGGATTTAGAATGTTTGGCAATCGAAAACTTGGAAAAAACGAAAATACCTATTTCGTGGTTCAATATGAACGTAGTATTAGACATTTTAGGTTGATAATTTTTTCTGTGTATAATCATTTTTTCAGTACATTGAATTCCATCAAAACAAAAACAGATTGGTTGCTTTCGAAAAATTGAAAATGCAAAAACATTATACCTTGAAGACATTTTTCTCGAAATCTGTACCATTGATCAAAAAATCAAGTACACCATTGAAATCAGCAAGTGCGAAATATATAAAAAAAATACATTCGGCACAGTACTGGCAAAGCATCGGAAACGGTAGGTTATGCAAAGACAGAAGTTGGGATTAACGATCTTTACAGTGTCTTGTTACCGGATTGATAACTTCGGCCAACCGTTGGTTGGGACGAACTTGCCACCATTGACACAACTTAGGAAATTAAAAAGTTTTGTGCTTTCCAAATACCTTAAATTTAATTAATTTTGTGTTTATAAAACACGCACCTTTTTAACCCAGTAATTCATTTTGGTCTTGAACGTTTAAAATATTATAAAATATTAAAAAAGATAATTCTACTGATTAGATGTAAAGAACTTGCTTTGCAAACAAAATAGGGTTTTTTCTACTACAATATTATTTGTACCTTTGGAAATTTTCAACACGGTGGGTCTTAACAGCGGTTTGCCAATACTAATTTTTTTTATGGTTGGCAATTTATACCTGGGTAGTTATCAGATCTTTATTGATTTGATTCAAGCCGTGTAAATTTAAATTGTAGAAAGAATGTTTCGTTGAGCAAAGACAGCGCTTTTAAAAAAAGTGGCGGATGCTCCCCCTTCTACCCTTTATACACCAGAATGATAAAAATTCACTTATATTTTTTTTTTGCAGAATAAAATGTTTCCTTCAAAACCTTGGTGGTACTTTTTATTTTAATTATTTTAAAATTGGTCTTCCCAACCGAAAATGCTTTCAAATCTGATAATAATTTAAAAAATGTTTATTTTTGAATTTAATTTTTGTTAAACCCAATTTTTCTTTTTATTTCATTTTAGCTTCAGATTGTGATGACAATAATTCGAGTGCGGGTAATTCCAGTGATCGTTGTCGTTCTCCCGAAAGTCTCACAATGGGTTTATCACATCCTCCTTTGAAAAGAAGACAATTATCGGCATTACATCCTCATCCCTTACACACTCTGCATCATCATCACCAGCATACATCTCCACCACTATCAACAGCCAGTCACTCTCCAAAATTAATGAAACATCATGTACAACCGCAGGAAACAGAAGCAGAGGAAGGAGCGTTAAATTTAACAAGTGAAAATTCTCGACACTCCTCACAATCTCCAACTTCGTCGGTGAAATCTGTCAAGCCCTTCTCGTTAACATCACCCTCCAATGGACAGCAGCAACAACAACCACATCCAGCAACATTACCTGTACCCAATTTAAGTCATAGTCCTTTAAATGTATTACCTCCTGGTCTAGCATCACCACAGGCACAACTGGCGGCAGCAGCTAGTTTGGGTATGGCAAATCCTTTATTAGCTCAGGCGGCCTTGGGTACTCCGTTGTCTTCTCATGATTTTTCACAATTTCATCAAGCTTTAGAGCAGCAACAACTGGCATTACAACAACAATTTCAAAATTATTTAGATATCTTAAGAAGTGGTTCCTTGAATTTAGGACCTTCCGATGATCCTACAGTAGCAGCTCAGGTAGCTACCGCACAATTTCTACTACAACGACAAGCTTTGACACAGGCTGCCCAACAATTACAAGCTTTACAAAAACAACAGGAGCTACAACAACAAGAAAGATCTGACCATATTACCACACCCCACTTACCGCAACATGAACCGTTACAACTGAAAAATCATCATCATCAACATCATACTTCCACCCCTACACATCGTAGTCCTTTACACAGTCCTGCTACCTCTCCCTTGCCATCAATGTATGCCTCCAGTCATTTGTCACATAATTCCCACCAGACACCACCACCTTCAAATAGTTCGGGATCCATTAAAGTCAGCGGCCTCTTAACGCCCAATACCCCTAGTGGTGGTCCTCAGACACCACAAATGCCTAAGAATTTAGCTAATGTCCCTAGAGCTTCAGAACCGTCACCTGAAGAGACTACAGATTTGGAGGAGTTGGAACAATTTGCCAAGACTTTTAAGCAAAGACGTATTAAACTGGGTTTTACTCAGGGTGATGTGGGTTTGGCCATGGGCAAGCTGTATGGCAATGATTTTTCCCAAACGACCATATCACGTTTTGAAGCTTTAAATTTGAGTTTTAAGAATATGTGTAAATTGAAGCCGTTGCTGCAAAAATGGTTAGATGATGCCGATCGTACTATACAAGCTACAGGAGGGTAAGTATTTGATAAAAAAAATTATTTTGGGAACTCAGGATATTTAATCAACTTCAACGCAAGTTTTAGTTTAAGACATATTCCTGCGGACTTGATCCGTCGAACCAAAGAACATATAACCCAGGAAGTACAGAAGTAGCGTTCTTCGAGATGTTTTGTACTTCTGGTTTATATGTTCCTCGGCTGAACAGCATAAAATATAAGTTTTTGCAGTTTCTTTATGTTTAATCTACCAATTGACATATTTTGATATCGCCTACCTTTAAGGTTTATACATATTATTTATGTAGTGGTCCTTCGAACACCGTACGGGATTTTGGTTTACTTTTTAGTTAAGGAAGCTGTAAAGTTTTTTTAAAAATTAAAAGTTTACTAATAGCATTTTAACAAAGCTTTATTAATCATAAATATATTAGTCTTGAAATTTTTAAGGAGTTCTTATAATTTATTTAAATTCATATTTAATGCTAGATTTATAGAACAAATATATTAGTCCTTCGAACCGAAAACTATCAAAGTTTGCTTAAGATTTGAATATTGGTCTTTCGCAAAAGATTAGTTCCTAGTGTCAGTGTTTTTTTAATTATAAATTATTAAAAAACAAGGTGGAAATATCAGTTGATCATCAAAGGCGTATTTAATCAAACTTTCAGTTCTGAAAAACATAATTTATGTTTCTACTTTTAAAACATAAATAAATTGAAAATTTATTCGAACCTGATATTATTTAAAATTATTTTTAGAATGTTTTATAGTTTAAATCTCTTAAGATTAAAATCTAAAGCCCGATAAAAAAAAACTCACATCTCAAATACAAAATCAGATCTCATTTGATATAGATCGATATTTATTCGCACACCCAGTTCAAAAGTGACTTAACTCAAAATTTTAATTTTTCGATTTTATATGCTTAAACTATACAGAATATACTTGTTTATCTATAAAAAAAATATCAGTGTATTTTGCTGTTGTTAACTGTTGCTAAAAAATCAGTTATGTCTTTCTTTATTATTTTTTTTCGATTTCTGAAAAATGAAAAGTTTTGAGTTGAGTCACTTTTGTACTAGGTGTGCGATATTCAAGTTTAAATCAAAATTCGAGCATTCAGTAATACTCGTATCCGATTAGATCCCTCAATTATATTACCGGATTAAGTTAGATCTAAATTGAGCTCAAAATTTTGGAATCCAAAAATATCTAATTTAAGATCCTGATGAATCCCAAAACATCACGTGGGATGAATTTAGATCTACTTGGATCTAATTAGATCCAGAAAAATAAGAAATTTTTGGCGGATATAACGAAATATTTTGAAATTAAAGTATCCCATGACATACTATTTTTGATAAATATATAAAAAAATTAAAGAAAACTAGTTTGGGCATCTGCAATTATATATGGGGTTATATATATGTCTTATACGCATGGAAATATTAATGATGTTGAACCATATATAATCAGATCTCAAATTGTATTATTCATATGGTACCATATATAAGCATATCTTATATAACACAAAAAATATTTTTATACACTCAAATAAAAAAGTTAGTAAAGTCAGCAAAAAATTTTGCTGAGGCAGCAAAATTTTAGTAAGGAGGGTGCTTGCAAAAAAATTGCTAATGTAAGCAAAATCAGCTCACTGATTTTCAGCAACAAAATTAGTAGATTCAGCAAAAATTTTGCTAACACTTAGTGGATTAGAAATTAAAAAACCCTTGCTAAAAACTAATAACATTTTTGCTGAATATTAGTAAACTGAAAAAAAACTCAAAAAATTTAAAGAAAAATTATACTTTAGTTAATTTACAATACGTTGCAAAACATAAATATGTTCACACTCCCAAATTGACGACATGAATTAATGTAATATCTAAAAACAATAGAAATAATTATATATAATATAAACAAAATTACCTTCCAACTGCTTACATCAATGGTTGTCTAAATGATGGAACACAAATGCCGCAGAGAATTATAGAAACTAAACGAAAAATAACATATACAACCCTTTTTTTTTTGCAATAAGAAAAAGGAAACATAAAAATCTACCAAAGATGTATGTCTTTGTCTTTCGGTTTATGTAGACAGACTGTTTGCAATTTGACCACACTAGATTATTAATATCTATAAACATTTAGTTTAGAAATACATATTTAATCTTTATTTAATTTAAATATTTTATTTTGTCTTTTATTTAATTAATAGACAATTATTTTCACAAGCCGGTGACAACGCAAGTTGTTTTAATGCACAATTTTGTTTTATGTATGAAATACAGATACAAAAATCTTCCCTGGTTGATTTTTTTTATATGTCTTACTAGAGTTGTACTTTTTAGTATCATTTTCCTCTACTACATCTTGACATGTCGCGACATCTACTTCATTCTGCGTTCCACGCTATTAATGTTCTTATGAGCACAATTTTTTTTTAGCAAAATAAATTAGTAAAACATTTGTATAATATTAGTAAAACATTAGTTCAAAACAGTTAAGAGCTGTATAAGTATAACAAACATTTTAGCTTAAAAAATAATTTTAGCAAAAATTTGCTAACAAATAGTATACCTGACTTACAAGACGTTTTACTAACTTTTCTACTAACTTATTTTTTTGAGTGTATATTATTATGTCTTAAATTATATAGCTTCTATGTTACCATTTATGATTACATATTGTGTTATATATGAGAATGTATTATTCTATATGACAATATATCTATCATATCTTGTTGTGTATTACTTAAAATTAGTTTAAAATGACCTTGCTGAAAAAACTGATAAAATTAGCAGATTTTCTTTACTAAATATTAGTAATATAAGAATGGAAAGAATAAATTTGTTCAATTTACAAATATGAAGTTGTATTTTAGCTAAATTTTAGTTAATTGCAAGTAACAAAATAATCTACTAAATCAGCAAAAGCATTTACTAAATATTAGTAGATGAAATCTCATTAAAAAAATGGTAAATTTTTGAAGTGTTTTTTTTTAGTTTTTTTATTAACTGAAATTTTGTAAAGCTAACATATTTATGTTTGCACTTCTAATTTCATTAATATTTAGCAAAAAAATTAGCTCAATTTAGCTGTTTTTTCTGCAAGTTAATTTTTAGCTTTTTTCTGCTTTTTATACTGGTTTATTTCTATGAGTGTAGCTTCTATTAAAAAATCGTAATTAATATAGTGTGCGTATTCTAGGGTTATATAGTTGCATCAAAAAGTCGACTTTTAGACTTTTTGACTTTTGTAAAATTTTTAAAAGTTCACTTTTCGACTGCTCGACTTTATCCGTTTTTCAAAAGTTGAATTCTTGACTTTTCGATTTTTTCCAAGTACCTAAAAGCCGATTAATCGACTTCTTGTATGAAAATTTCTAATTCGTAAAAAAACTTATTTTTTAGATTGGTTTTGGGTCAATTTTTAAGACAAAGTTAAAAAAATAATTTTTGGCCTTTTTTCACATTCCACTATTAAAAAATTCTCGGTTTACAAACAACCCCAAAAAACATTCCCAAAAATTAAAGTTTTAATGTCAACTAACAAATAATGTTTGGACCATTAGCCTAATCTCATCAAGCAGATTGACAAAATTCTAAAATCATTTAAATTTGCCAATATTTAATGCAATTTAAAGCTGCGAATGAATTTTTACACTTCAGGTACTGATACTCACCGTGTAATGAAATGGGTCAAAACACAATTAATTTAAAAAAAGCTTTACTGCTCTTTTACAATTAAGCAGGCACATTAAATCCAAATGGGACCTTTTTGTAGAATTTGAGCTTATTTTGCGCTTTTTTCGCTCACTTCTAATTTTAGTTCACATGCCATATAAAACGATTTTTTGGCAACAATGGCTTTATGTTTGTCTATTATCGACTAAAACTAATTTTACTTTTAAGTCATAATTATATCACAAATGAAATAGTCGAAATCAATAGTCGACTTTTCGACCTTTTAACTAGAAGAAAGTCGACTTTTAGACTTTTTCATCAGAATTCGACTTCAAAAAAGTCGAAAGTCGATTTATAGAACCTAGCGTATCCTTACGCCAATTTTCTCGAAAATTTAGTTTTTTTTTTAATTGTGACAAAAGAAACCAATTTTCATGCAAATACGACAACTCCATCGGTCATAATCCCAACTTTTATGGGGCTAATGATTGAAAAAATTTCGAGCATAATTCCCAAACCAGAAATTAACCTCCAAAAAGGGGTGTATTATTAAGTAATTTGGCGCTCATTTCCCACACACGGAGAAATAAAGTGGCAACCGAATTAAAAAGTGTATTTTAGTGGTAAAAACTTATAAATTCAGTTAGTACAACGATATTTACTTTAGATTTTTGAATATTTTGGGCGTTGCAACTAAAATTCAGTTGAATTAACCGAACTTTGTTGTGAATCGACTGAAATTCGTAATAACCGAATTTGAGTCGTAGTAACCGAACTTCAGTAGACAAATAGCTAAATTTTTCTCTGTGTGCACATATCTGAATTTTATTAAAATCTTAAAGTAGTTTTCTAGTAAGTTGAATTTAGAACCCTAAGCAATTTAAACCTCACATCAACGATCTAAGACTTTTTACATTGGTCCATCGGCCTGAATAACATATTAAAATTAGTCTGAAGGATTCATAAGTTTTTACATATTAAATCAAGCATTTTTAAATGGCCCTTCGAGTTGTTTCTTTATATATTAAAATCAAAATTAAACATTTTTTCATAACTAATACCACTTAAGGGTTGAATTTGTTCTATTTCAAAACTTTCTTTCTCTTTGCTTTTTTATTTTCCCTTATTAATTTAAAAAATTTATTTTTATTTTTCACCTTTCCAGTATTTTTGATCCCGCTGCTTTACAAACTACCGTCACTACTCCTGAAATTATGGGTAGACGTCGTAAGAAGAGAACCTCTATTGAAACTTCCATACGCGGAGCCTTAGAAAAAGCTTTCATGTTAAATCAAAAACCTACTAGTGAAGAAATTACTCACTTGTCAGATCGCCTATGTATGGAAAAGGAAGTAGTCAGGGTATGGTTTTGTAATCGTCGCCAAAAAGAGAAACGTATTAATCCCTCTTTGGAGAATCCTGATAATGGTGATGAGTCACCATACATGATGATGTAGAGAGATAGACAGAGAAACATGAAACAGTATTGGAAATTTGTAAATGGGCAATGAGGCAATCGAATTTTTAAATTTTGTAAAGTATTTAATGACAGCGAATTTTAAAAATAAGAAATTTTCAAAAGAAAAAGATAAAAAAGGTAAGAATAAGAAAAATATTAAGAATATAAAAAACAAAAAAAAAAAGTAGTTAAAACATATTTAAACTACATTGAATTTCTTTTCAATTAAAAAATTTTAAATTAATTTTATAAATTTATCTAAGCCCGGCTAAGAATATTCCTATGTGGATCCACAAAGGTATGGTTTGTACATGCTCATAAACATGCATGCATATCCCTACATTAGGCTGCTTCTTAAAAAACAAAATGTTCTGATTTTGGAAGTGTAAGATTTATGAAAAACAAATTCTCTAATTTTTTTTAAAATTTTCGAAAAAAATTTAGGGGGCGCTACTTTAAAAATTTTCCCTATTTTCAAAAAGGACAGATTTTTATAAAAATTATTTTTTTATAAAACTTAAAAAAAAAATTAAGTTTTATTAAAACTTCTTGTTCCGGGTTAACAATCAAGTATTTTTTTTCCTCAGTTGTCGGGATTAAATATAATTCCAAAAAAATTTTGTGTTAATTTTTTTTAAGCTTTTACTAAAAAATATGTTTATGAAAATATGTCTTTCTGAAAATCGAGGCTATTTTCAACGTCTGGTAGTAAGTACATTTTTTTAAAATTTAGAATTTTTTTTTCATAAATCTGAATTTAAGCCATGGTTTTTAAAAATAGGAAACAGAATACCCTACATGGATACATAAATAAATCTATTTTCATGCTTCCATATGTCTCCATACATCTGAATTAACGAAATTTGATGTAATATCTACATGTTTGTACATGTATGACCAGACACGAACATGCATGGAAACATATGATCAAGTATGCAGATATTACCTCTAATTTCGTTAATGCAGATGTATGGAGGTATATACATTAGGGTGTCCCTTAGTTGACTGATGACAAGAAAGACCCATGAAACTAAATTTTAATTATGACTACAATTCTATAGATCTTTTAAATTTATAAAAAAAATACCAACTTGATAAAATAATAATTTTATGTAACCTGATACATATAGTGTTAATTATTACACTTTTGGCCAAAAAAGACCCATTAGGAAATTAACAGAAAAACATCTTTCATAATTTTGTTATAAACATCACTTAAATTTAATAAGACTACAATAATATTTACTTTTATTCGAAAGTTCCTTAACCCTTAGTGGCCGGGGGACATAAAAGATCCATGAAACTTAATTTAAATTATGAGCACAATAAAATAATAAGAAGCCAAAAAATGTCCACTAGATAAAAATTACTAGTTTGTAAAACTTAATCCATATCGGGCTAATGTTTTCACTTTTCATCATAAAAACCTACTAGTAAATTTACAGAAAAACACTTTTTAAAAGTTAAAAAGTTGGCGTCAAATATAACCTTGAAAACAAGATTGGGGCTATAAAGAATTAGGCTTGTTCGTTAGTTCTGTACACTGTATCGCCTATTCGAATTTAATAAAAATCTAAAAGATGTAATTTTGCAAATTTCCTAGTGGGTATTTTATTGGTGTAAGGTGAAAATAATAACCCTATATGGATCAAGATACACAAAATAATAATATTAATCAAGTGGAAATTTTGTTGAATTATTTAATGGTTTTATAATCTAGAAGTCATAATTTGAAATAAGTTTTATGGGTCTCTTTTGTACCTTGGTTAAATATTTTTTGCATAAAAGTAAATATAATTATAGTCCTATAAAATTAAAGTGACATTTTTCCGAAAACTATGAAAAGTGTTATTCTGTAAATTTCCTAGTGGGCCTTTTTTTTTGGTCCAAGAGTGTAAAAATTAATTGATTAAAATAATTATTGATATATGATCAAGTTACATAAAATATTTATTTTTCTCAAGTTGAGATTTTTTTAATTTAAAAGCCTTACAATCTTGTAGTCTTAATTAAAATTAAGCTTCATGGGTTCCTTTTGGTCCTCAGTAAGCTAAGGATTAAAGCTTTTTTAAATAAAAGTAAAAATAATTATAGTCTTAATAAATTTAAGTAATCTGTTTCCGTATGCAAACTTTGATGAAAAATTAAAATTTTGTTAAATTTTACCAAAATAAACTATTTTCATAAAATGTCCTGGAAAGGACTTGCTCCAAAAACAAATTCAAATAACAATTTTTCCAATTAATTTATTTTCTTTAATAGCAACTATTATATTATACAAATAGCAATCAACATCTTCAAATTAGGCATTCCAAAAAAAATCTTTAAAATTAATTTTTAAAAAATATGTTTTCGCGTTTTTATCAAATTCGTGGGTCATTTTTGGTTCCAGCCTAAAGTAGGTTAGTGATATCCGATGAAGTCAGAATACTATATCTGAATAATTTTCAGTATATTAAATAAAAAAAATTAAATAAAATGTAATTTTTTTTGAAATTTAGAATTTCAGGAATTTTTATTAACCCTTATGTTTACACCAGGGCCTGGCCATGCCCTTTTTGTTTTTTGTCGTGTATTCTTTTTACTTCCTTAAAAGCTATAGTAATGATATACCATGATATCCTCAAGGATACATTTTAGAACAGTTTAGTGCACATTTAATTCTTTTTTTTTTTGGCTAGGGTGTGTAAAGCTTAGGGGTTTCTAAAACTCTTGTCATATCCGTACCACCTGGGTCTGGCCAGACCCGCAACATTTTCTTAATATTTGAACAGGTATTGCAACATTTTTTCCCGAAATTTGGCAAAAAATTACTTCCAATTTTTAAAACAAAGTAAACGTGGCTTTTCAAAAATATTTTTTTTTTTCAACTGAAAAAATTAAGTAGGCTGTGAATTGGAAGAAAAATTTATCATCATCAGAATTCGTTTTAGAGGAATGTTTCCTTCGGCAAAGTTTCTTATTTTGATCCCTTGAATACGATTTTCCTTGTACGTTGAGCGATTTTTTTTGCCTCCCTATAAATCGACCCGCCCTAATACACAACCACTATTTCGAATCACAATTTCAAATGAACTGATTATAAGAAGTTGACTTAGTCTATCAGTCGTATTCACACAAAATCTTTATATTAACTTATACGTTTTCATATAAAGTCGTCTAGTTTTGTACCGGGTCTGGCTAGACCCTAATGTTATGAATGTGACAAATGAATTTGGTGTACACATTAGGGTTAATAACACACTTTTTTCCGAAATGATACATTTTAAGCCGTCTATGGCATAAGTTAACGTTTTCCAAAAAAAAAAAAAAAATCTTTCATTGGGAACCATTTGCATTAAAACTGGGGAGTGTAATGAACGAAAATCGCAGAAACGTTAATTTAAGGGACATCCTAATATACATGCATGTTTATGAGCATGTACAAACAAACATTGAACCTTTATAGATCAATATATGAACATTTTTGCCTCGGAACTAAGATTTTTTTTTCAGTTTTATGAACATTTGAATCTTGACTATAGAATTTATTTAATTTTTCCCTTTAAATTAATTATCAATATTATCTCTCTTTCTTTTCAGAATTTTTAATCAAATAAATCTTTTTTTTAAATAATCAAGAGTTGTTAAATTTGGGTACAAAAAAAAAAAACAATTGTAAAATTTAAACAAATATTAAAAAATAAATTCTAAACATTTGAGTATTAAAATCGAATTATACAGTAAGTCAAAATAATATTCATACTAATATTTAAACACTTGTTTATGTTCACTATTTTTACTATCACGAAAATCTGCTTAGAATTAAGGATAAAAGAATTTAATAAAATCCGTGAATTTATATGAAAAGAAATTTTTTAAAATATATTTAAGTTAAAATACTTTTAAATATTGGCAACAAAATAATTAAACAAAAAAAATTTAAATATTTATAAAAAAAATTATTTATTTTAAAACTGTGTTTGTTTAAAGACACAAAATATTAAATTGTCAACAATATTTTTAAAAATTTCTAAAATTAAAACAAAAATTAAAAAAGTTTAAAACAAATTAAATATATATTTTAAAACATTTTTGATAAAGTTCATTAATTTTAAACCAAAATAAACTGAAATTATTGTAAATTTAATCATTTCCTTCTAAAATTATTGAAACTTTTTGATAATTTTACAACTGAAATGTTTAAATATTCCTACTATTTAATTTGCTTTTATTTATTTTTCATAAAAAATTCAAAACAATTTGAATATTGAGACAAAAATTAATTATTTTTTTTAAATTAAAACTTTTGTGTGAGTCTTTTTTTTTTTTTTAGTAAATTTTCCTTAAAACTATGTTTAATTTCATAAAATAAAATTTTATAAATTGTTTAATGTTAAGTGTGTAAAAATAAAAATCGTAGTAAATTTCTATATATATTATTAATATTTTTAATATTTATTTAAATAAATATTTACTGTGATAATAATTTTTAATGTTTGTATGTTTTTAATTTTTAAGACAAAGAAAAATTGTAAATTAAATACTAATTTTAAATGTAATTTATGGTAAATAAAAAAATTAAAACATAAAAAAACAAAAAAATATATTTAAAAATAATAATTTTAAAAAATAAATAAAATAATAAAATTGTCATACAAAAAAAAAAAAAAAAAATGTTTTATTTTCTCTGACTTACAAATTGTCATCATCCATGGGATGATATACACCTATCCCAGAAGATCGACATGTTGTGCGCTCTTTCATTTGGGCACGAAAACTCTCCAGCATACCTGAAGAATTCAGTAACCTTCAAGAAGCCCATTAGTTTCCCCAAATCAGCACCCCGAAACCACTCCAGCGACGTTATAACGTCCCTTAGCCAATAACTCGTACTGACAGAAGCACAAGAAGTATTCCAGGCACAAGAAGTGTTCCAGGCACAATAATTGTTCCAGGCACAAGAAGTATTCCAGGGTCTCATCGTCCTCCCCACAAGCCCTAAAAACTTTGCATTCTCGAAAGGTGCGACTGAAGAGTCGAGTGACCCGGTAATATTCCCATCTGATCGGCCACGAAACTATAATGTAGTAGATGAAATTCTTGTCGTATCGAAAATAAGCTACAACATTGAAACCAAAAATAAAAAAATTAATAGCGTGATAAAATAGTGACAAATTACCATTATCCGATGTCCGGTTCGAATAGGATTTGGAATCCTAAACATACACACAGAAAAATCAACTGCCAACTAACTGTATTGAAAGAAAGTATTTTGGTGTCTTCAACCAATACATTCGGTCAGGCACGTAGCTAGGAATTTGTTTCGGGGGGGCTTTTCGATTTTTTATTTTGATTATATATATTTTTTGTTGCACACTAGAGTAACAGCTTTTTTTTTTTTTTTGTTTGCTAAATTTTTGTTACATTTTTACCTACACGTGATGGACAATTATTAATAATAGAAATCGCATAAAGTGCATTTCCTTAAAATGCATTTTTTAATTTTTAGCTTATTGTGTTCATTATTTTGCGAATTTTGATGTCTATATCGTGAAACAACGCTTTAATCTGTATGATCACAATCCGCGAAACACGTCAAATTTGAAAACGTTTGTGTACTTTAAGTTGGATATGCATCGTTATTGTCTAATTACGTTAAATTTTTAGGTAAATATTAATTTTTAGTTTAATTAAATAAAAAAAGGATTATGCGGAAAAC
The DNA here is from genome assembly GCA_021234595.1 of Delia radicum. Lineage (NCBI taxonomy): Eukaryota > Metazoa > Arthropoda > Insecta > Diptera > Anthomyiidae > Delia > Delia radicum. The sequence goes on along the minus strand of CM037854.1, from coordinate 33,597,300 downwards.
TTTTTGAAAACCGCGAAAAATAAAATTACTTTATATTTTTATGTGCTAGTATACGTCTAGGGTAGCTAAAACTTGGTAAATGTAAAAAATGTAAAAAAGTTTCAACTTCTAATAACCGGATTAAAATTAATATGATGCTTTATATAATCATACGAAATTTAATATGAGTCTTAATACAGTTTTTATCCGAGAAATGGGCATAATAATTAAATAACATCCGAATAATGACGCGATACAATTTAATACGATTTTATATAGCGGTATAAATTTATATCTATCCAGTTTTTGATTTCAAAACGTCATGAAAATTCGAAATATCTATTAATCCTTTTAGACTTTAGCCGCTTGCAAAAGGTTTACAACTTTATAATTGGTAACAAATTCCATAGCATTTGGAAATTTTATTTATAATAAAATTGTGTTTTTTTAAATATGATATAATATCAAAATATATATTATTTTGCAATGTCTAGGTATATAAATATAACGTAATTATTTATTGGATTAGTTTTAGCGTATTCTAAATGCAATATACAATTATACGCAACTATATATGACATCATATTAAATTTTTTTTAGGAAATTCAATTTATATATGAATTTATATAATTATGTCCGGTTAAATCCACTAGCAGACAAAACTTTATAAGTGTATATAAAATAATGTATTATTTTATGCAAAAGTTTTAACTCGGGAAATTAAAGATTTATAACCGTGCAAAAAACACTTACAAGGAAGCTTTTCCGATGGGTTACCTTTGAAATTAATGAAATTCGGTGAAATTTAACACATCTTTGTATGAAAATATGTTTAAAGTTTAGGAAATTTAGACTTATTTAAAAACAGCGTTAAAATGCTCGAGAAAACACACATTTTGAAAACCATTTTCACAGTATGTCGTGGACCCAGACTGCCACTTATTTGAATTATTTTAACAAATTATTCACTATTTTTTCCCCTTTTTCATATAACCGACTTTTTTTAATATCGGGGGCTATACTTCATGTCTTGTATTAAAAAAATAGTAACTTTTACAAGCAAGCGTGATTGTAGTCTAATAGAAATAATAATAAAGAAAAAATATAAAATTGGAAAATTTAAAAATTTAAAAATTTAAAAATATACCTGACATCGCCTAGGTCTTATTTAAACTAAATTATGTATTTCGAATTCACTTTGATTTATATTTTGGACAATTTCAAACGCTTTTCAAATTGTCTTTAATCAATTTTTTAAATAAAAACCCTTTAAAATGTCTAAAAAAAAACTACATGGTTATAACACAAAGATTGGTTTAGCTGCTTGATTTTAAAATGTCACATTTCAAGGAACGCCGATAGAAATTTGTTTACATTTAGTCTAAAAAAAAATTGAGAAAATTTGAGTCACATTGGACCACGTTAACACATTATGCATATCGATCAAAGTTTGAGGCTTAAATTTGTTTCAAAAAATTAAAAAAATATATGAGATATCGTAATATATATCGTAAAAAAACTACTGAAAACTATGTCACCAGATGTGTGCGTAGCAAACCAAATTTAAATAAGAAGATTGCACTGTAAGTAAAGTAACGACATTTACGGCACAAGTTAACTTAATATTGAGTCTTAGTGGTATCTCCATTTTAAAAGATTATGTCAAAATACACAGAAAAAATCATTGTCAAACAAAATTCAATTAAACTTTTGTTCGATTTCAAACTTACTTTCAATTAACTGTTTAATTGAAAATGAATTTGGTATAAAAAAAATTTTCAGTTTTTATAACATATAATAACAACATTGAAACAAATGCAAAAATTTTAAAAAGTCGCCAAAATTAAAAAAATCGTTTTAAAGTAGAAAATTCGCGTTTCTTTAATTTTGGTGATTTTTTTTAAATTTTTTTCGAATTTCGGCGTTTATTTTGGGAGTTTATTAAATTTCTGCAATTTTGACGATTAAATTTTGGCGATTTTTTTTACAATTTTGGTGATTTTTTTAAAATTTTGTAATTTTTCCCAATAGTAAACAATATTCAATTAAATTCTTAATAGATGTGAATAAAACTATATGTAATTGGAAATAATATTAATTAAATAGATACAAATTATTTTAGTTGTTACTACAATTGCATCAACTCGACCGAATTCAGTTAAACTATTGCTGAATCAACAAATATTTTAATTAAAACTCAATTTTAGTTTTCTCTGTGTAGACATATTTAATTTTTAGTTTGCTTTGTCTCAAACAATTTCTTGATTATATTTTAAGTCAAAGCCTTCGAAATCTCTTATGAAATGATTTTATTTATTGCTTTTTGTCGAAAATCAACTCTAACAATGATAGCCGCCCATTTGCAGGCGATGTTTTCTAACGAAATTTTTAAGATTCGAACCATATAAAACTATTTCCTATTTGATCCAAGTAGTAACCGAATTTAAGTTGTCAAATGCCTAAATTTTTCTTTGTGTATGATCTTGTCAACAGCATGTTTAAGGAATGAGGTAGAGAGCAGTATTTCACAGCTTTATTCCATAGTTTTCTTAAAAATGTTAATGGCTCGACTATGGCTCTTAAGAAGCTACACCGAAGAGTATATACAAATAGAGAAGCTACCATACACAGCGTGTTTTATGATCACTGACAGAACTCTGGCGATAATTGCAACATGTTGATACAAAATTGTTGCTTAAAACACTCACTTTTATTTTGCTTATATTTTTTTTAATTTATATTAAAATTGAATTTATTTAAATTGTATCTTCGTTAAATAAATAAATATTTTACTAAATTATTATTCAAAACCTTGATAAAAATTAATAAATTCTTTTAAATTTCTGCAACATGTTTTCTTTTGCTCGGTGCGAGTTTACGTTTGAGTCCTTTTTATGTTAAAACATTTAATATGAAGTTTGGTGCCGATTGCATAAAGAAATCACCAGGTGGAAATCGATTGAAAATTAAAAGTGTGTTTTGTATGGGGGGAAAATGGCTTTTTTGAGTTGTTTTTTAAAATTTTTAATATTGAAGCAGTTTTTATTCCATATTATAAATTAATCGAGATGAAGACAAGATATAAAAATCCAAAATCGATTGGGAATTACCCGAGTAAAAAAAAAATACCCCAGACCACTAATGTGCCAAATACCACTTGATCAAACATTTCGAGACCACACCCTAAACGTTTTCGAAATTAAATACCAAAATATCTTTTTTTTTAATTACTGGACCCATTAACTGTTACATATGAAATATTTAATTTTTAGGATGTCGGTATCCAGTCCTAAGGTGACGTCGAAAACCAACAATATTTTTGGGGTATTTTTCAAATCTCCAATTCAAAATTTTAAAAAATTTTGTTCAACAAAATTAAATAAAATAGTTTCGCACACTAAGTTCTCATTAAGTATAAAATTTAAAATAAAAATGCTAAAAATTGCACATATCCCCCGTTTAATTTAGTAAGGGCAGCTATTTAAATTCGGCGGATTTCGAGGAAAACGCTTTTTTTTTTGCACAAAATTCGATCATTGCGTAAAATTTATCTACTTTTAACAAGTAACAATTAATGCTGTTCAGAGTTTTATGAAACAAACTACAAGTACTATATTCTGAAAACTTGGTCATAATCAAACTACGGCAAAGGTCAAATTTCAAGGTCAAAGGTAAATTTTTCCGAAATTTTGAAGATTTCATGAAATTGATAATAAAAAATCATGTGGTATCTTCGTATTTGAATGAAAGTTGACTAAATTATTTTCCGTAGTTGGTATTTATTATTTAAAAAGAAAAAAAGCTTAATTAACCCTTTTGTGCACTTGGGGCCAAAAATGTCCCAATATTTTTTAACATTATGAATTTGGCTATACTTGTTAGAAATTACTGTTGGCTAAATTTGTTAGAAATGACGAAAATAACTCATATTGTTCGGGTAATCAATTCACATCACCGATTTGGTTGATGTATATACCTGATCAATCCTTGAGTTTCTTGTGGGTGGTGGATAAGAATAAGGCTGAATCTAACCTAGTCGCTTAGGTCAGAAGTGCGGCACTCTTACTAGCGCTGATCCCCACAAGATTTTTTCATCTTCTCTTACATTTATTAACAATTAGTGTTTTCTATTTGTAACATTTTAATTATGATCTTAAATCTGACAATTCGAAATATTATTTAATAACATTTCATGAAAAATTATCGAACTTCTACATCATATTTATGAGACATTTCATAAATATGAACAAGCCTGTCATCAATTTTCCCTTTTATGAAACAGCTTCATCATATTTAAGAAGTGTTACAGTGGACAAAAATCAATGAAGTTTTGCATGATATTGATGAAGTTTTTCATAAATAATGTAATGAAATTTTGTAGTTATTATATGCAAACTAGGAACATATAAATAATAATAAATATAAGCTTAATGAGAAGTTTTAAAAACTCGAAATAATCTTCTAGTTTTAAGTAACTAACGCAAAATTACTGTTTTGGAGTTTTCTGAAATGACTATCTAAATTAGTCATTTTTCACTTTCTCGTAGAATAATGACTACAATAACAGTCAAAACAACTATTACTGTTTACTACCCGAATGACCTACATGTAGTTACTGTAAGAATATTCTGACTGTATAAATACCAAGGAGCATATAATTTTAGGACAAGCAATTCGTGTTGGATCAAAAATGAGACACATCATTATCCAACATGTATGCTTGAAAGCGTTCTAAATAGTGAAAAATAAGTGTTGTCTTTAATATGTGCGATATCCGGTACGATTAGAAATAGGACTCCTAAACTTATAGTGTCCTTAGAAGTACGATTTCATCAACATTTCATATTTTTTGTATCAACTACCCTGTATTAATAAACTAAAAACATCTAATTTTAATTGCTTTTATGGCAAACTTGACTTTTAATAGCAAAAAAAAATATATCTCTCTTTCTTAATAACCAGAGCAAAAAACGTTACTAATAAAACACTTAATTATACAAAGTCGGCATTACGAACTACTGATCTCCAAAAGGCGCGATAATGATCTCCACTTTTTTTAAATATAAGAGCAAAAAAAAGCAAATTCTGCATATCATGCATAAAGCTAATTAGAATATTAAAATAAAAACTTCTGTCACTACAACATTCACTTCAACCTACTGCCCTCCCCTCCCTCCGCTTTGCTAGTAGTGGAGGCAGCAATTATTAAAAGATCGTCATGTCAGCGAGCGGTATCTTTTCTGCAATGTCTGTTTCTGAAACAAATAAAACATGTAAATGAAGTGAACGAGATATTTCAACTTTTTGTTAAATAACATGCACTGCTTATAAGATCACTTACTGTTGGCATTGTTTGGAGTGGCATTAATTTTTTTTATTGCTTGACTTGACTCATCTGCATGTGCCATGTCAATCCTCACAATTCAATTCAATTTTGTTCACAAATTTAACCATGTTGTCTAAGGTCTTGCCGAATTTTTGAATACCCTTCACAAATATTGCAATTTTTAAGTGACACGAAATTTGAGTGACCCATGTGAATAAGCACAAGCGTGAATAAAATATATATTTAGTACGTGAATAGTGTAAAAGTTGAGATACGTGCGTGATTTAAAGTGTGCCCAAGTTTTTTTTCACTTATTTTGTTTCACCCTTTTTTGTCCAAATTTTGTAAAAAAAACCCCTTTGATTCTGAAAAATACACCTTCAAAATTTTATTGAAAATTTCGAGAGTACTTTGGGAGCCTGAATATATCTTAGGATGGAGTTGAATTTTACTTTTTTAGTTGTGTGTATGGAAGAGTATATACAAATAGAGAGACTACACTTAATACGCCTCTCAGCAATAAAATATCGAACTCGGGTAAGCAAATGAAAATATATTTTTTTACTAAAAAATAATTGCAACATGTTGATAAAAAATTGTTGCTTAAAACACTCACTTTTGCTTATATTTCCTTACTTTCTATCAAAATTTAATATATTTTGAATTTATTTTGCTGATTTTATCGTTAATATTTGAGATAAACAAAAATCTGATTAAACTATTATTCAAAAACATGATAAGAATTAATTATTAATTTAGTTATTTAGGAATATAATGTTAATTTAAAGTTGTTTTGCAGCATTAATGCTCCATTAGTCTTGCCGTACCGTGACGTTTCTGTTACGTGCCGTTCCGGATGGCTATTTTGTGTGGTTAGTCTATTCCGTAGCAAGCTGAGGGACGATAAATGGGAATTTCAAAATGTACCAACCATCATAGAATATAGTACTTTTTCGACCCCAATAGTACAAAAAAAAAATTTATTATAAATTACCAAACAAAAACGTAAATAAAAATTTATTTGTATACAAAAACAAAAAGTTAAACAATGTTGGTTACAAAAATTATAAAAATTTATAGATTTTTTCTTAAATTCATCAAGTTTTTAATATTTTTTAATACATACATATATTAATAAATATTAACGAATATATTATTAATAATAATATATTCATTAAAAGATTTCTAAATCGATTTAAGGATTAAATTATTCATAAGCTTTCTTAATGGGACTAAAAATAGTAATATAGAAAATTTTTTAAATAACACTAAATGGATTATAGGAGCACCATATCACTTTCAAGGTTAAAATAGTACCATACAAAGTACTAGAGTACCAACTTTATCATCCCTGAGCTGAGTATTTTTATGTGAGAGCAATCAGCTGTTTTTAGCTGTCACTTAACGGAGTACAGAAATTCTGTTTTTTACAGGTTCGTCCAGCACGCAACGTTACAGTTCAGACAAACTAACCACACACACTCATTTTCATACATCAAAAACAAAACAGCTGATTCGTCACGGCACGGAACGGCAAGACTAACTGAGCCTTTATATGCACAGCACCCGTTCTATTCAAATAAATTCCGTATATACATACGTTTTTAAGTCAGCAGGAAACCCTTTAAAGGTATCCAGACCGAATACCGTATGTCCTAGGACATAACTAATGACATATGATTATTTATTTGACGACTCATTATTTTTGTCCATACTTGTAAGTATTTAGGTAGCCATATATTTGTATCATTACTAATATGTCATTACTGAGCGCGACATCCCCATATAAAAGTAATTAGATTTGTAATGACAATTGCAAGTACATGCCATTACCAAATACCATTGGTTTGGGCGAACTTGCCACCGTTAGCATAACGTTGGAAGTTCAAAAAATTTGGTTCCCCATATTTGATTAGTTTTGAGAAATATGTATAATAAAAAAAAAACCACACATTACCAAATAATAGGTAAAGTAATGTATCGCCATAGGGCTTCAAGCATTACAGCTTACTTCACTTATGAATTTTACAGGCGATGAGCCTAATAGTAATGGTTGGACTCATTACCTTATAGGGGTAAAGTAACTGGTTACTTCTATGGTTATCGTGTTAGTTAGGCGAGAACTTTACCCACTGAGCTATCGTCACATATAATAATAAGTTGGTTAAAATGTAAATGAATTTTTGTGCCTCGAGTTTCCGTTTGTGATGTTAAAAATATATACCTTACCCTCATGCTTACAAAAAATCACAAAGAAATGTATCTAAATATAGATTTCCTAAAATTTTTTTTTTAAATATTACTTTATGTTTATATTTCATGCATTATATAACTGATGATCGGTGAGTCATCATTTTATGTTTCGAAATAATGTAAACGGTAATGATGTATATTTACAAGGTAATCCATGAGTACTCAATTATTGGTAACTCATTACTTTATGTTTCGAAATAATGCTGAAGGTAAGAAGTTTCATTCACTATGAAACCCATTATTGGTAACTCATTACTTTTTGTTGGAAAATAATGATACAGGTAAAGATTTCACATTACAAAGTAATGCATTACTTTATCGCACCCATTACCAAAGATCTCACAGGTGCTGATCACTTAGACTCCAAAGCAGGACACCTCGGTTATTCAACAATTTTAGGAACTTGCCAAATTTACATATAACAACAGATTTTCATAAATGAAACATTTTAGAAATCCGCTTGCAATTATAATATGCTTACTCATTTGGGTTATCTCTTAAGTTCAAAAGATATCCGCATTGAAAATCAAAATTTTGTATATTTGGCAATGGAAAAGGCAAATTAAGGCCGATAGCTTTGAAAAGTGCTGGTGATATTAACAACAAGTTATCTAATTAAACGAAAAATACATCAGTGAAATATTTTTTACACGCTTAAAATAAAGTACCTCTAAAGTTGTAAATTATAAAAAAATCTGATTTTGTAATTTTTAGTCAAAAAGGTAGCAAGACTTTTTGCCTCCGGATTAAAGGCTTCTTCAGGAACACATATAGTGTTTATATTTTCCTGAAAGACTACAAAATTTAGTTGCATTTTATGGAAATTATTTTTTATTGTTATGCCCACCAGACTCCGAATTCAACCATTTTTTTACTCAAATTTCAACTTTAACCAACTTTTTCTCTGAGTGCACCACCGAAATTGGAAATTCAAAAACGGGGAATGATCCTCCAATTTAGGCCAAATATGATAGAATTATTCTTTTTTAACATCGCTTCACATGTGGACAAGACAGCAATAATGTAAAAAATCCTATTTTAAGAAATTTTTTAAGGGGGGACATGACATTCGCGGCAGTGAAAACAGACCTTTTTTTAAAAATTCATAACTCAGTCAAAAACAAACATTTTTCCAAAATTTTTTATTATTGTAGAGAATTGAACAAATTACAAGAAAAAAAATTCAAAAAAATATATTTTTCACTCCAACATGGTTTTATAGAGCTCCAAACTGGCGGCAGAGAAAAAAAACGGGGCCTCGTGGTTGCAGCGCTGGGAGTCGCAAAAATTGTCCGATCTGGAAAAAAAATTACTTTTTTAAATCTTAACAAAATTGGTTATCGTATGACACGAGCTTTTTTTTAAATTTTTTTTCGAATTTTGGAAAAATGTTTGTTTTTGACTGAGTTCTGAATTTTTGAAAAAAGGTCTGTTTTCTCTGCCGCGAATGTCATGTCACCCATTAAGTTCTTCAGAAATTGTGGGATGGTAGGCCTAAACTATATCAAAATTTTTTTTCTGTTTTATTAGAAACAATATCAATTTACAGCTTAGTATTAAATTTCATTACAATATGTGCATTAACAAATCTGTGATTGCAAAATAAAAGTTTAACATTTTTCGAAAAAAAAGTAAAAAAAAAAATATTTTTTTTTTTGGATATCCGACCAAGGACCGATACCTTAGGACCTATCTAGTAACAACACGGAATAGATGTCGCCAGCTCTAGAAGATTCTAAAGACGAAAGCTTTTATAACAACCGTCTTTCCCCATCGGCAGGAACAAATAACCTCTCAGACGTGTATCCCTTTCAGAGAGACTGCAAAATTCTTGGAATAATTCGAAATGTTACAAACGGTATGACAAACTAATATATCTCCCTACAACCAAATTCTGAAAATACTTTATGTGTGAATAATATTGCTGCTGCCCTCACTTTTGTCAGTTTCATTCTAATCAAGAGCAGTAAGTAACACATGTAGATTGAATTTCATCAGTCAGGCTTCTTCTTCTTCTTGTTCAACTTTAGCTACAGGCCAGGCAGGCGTCTTATTTAAATACCGCCTGTAATTATGTATGAATACAACATTATATCGTTTCTTGACCACAATCATTGTTTAATATTCGTATTTTGTTGATTTCTTATGAATTAATTAGTGTTTTGCATGTTGTTATTTATTAAAATTTTTTTTTTTTTTTTTTTTTTTTTTTGTTTTGTAAAATTCAATTTTTTATGAATGAAATTCATCATTTTTATGGTTTATTTTTGATCATGTTTATTATGTTTGTGTCTTTGGGCTTTGATGTTATGATTTTAATAGTTATCGGAAATAGTATTTAATGTAAATGTGTTTTGTATGATTGTGTTCCTAAAGGGGTTGTTTGACCCATACACTCACAAAAAAAAGTTATTTGAAAGTTAAAATATTTAACTAACTTCCAGCATTTTTTTGCTCACATCACGTTTTCAGCTTAAAACATATTTTGAACTAATGAATTTACGTTGCTGCCACTATTGTGCTCCTAAACACATTAATAGCATGGAGAACAAGTGAAAGGACTAGATGTAGAAGTCACAGCTTGTATGGGCGAAGTAGAGAAAACAAAGAAAGGATGCATACAAACTCACACACAGAAAACTAAAGTGCCAACCGAATTGAAAAGTGTATATTAATGAAAACAACTTATAAATTTAGTTAGTACAACTATATTTAAATTCGATTTCTGAATATTTTGGGTGTTACAACTAGAAATCAGTTGAATTAAGCAAACTTTGTTGTGAAAACTAATATTAAGTTGTGCCAACCGTCTGAAATTAGTAAAAACTGAATTTGAGTCGTAATAACTGAATTTCAGTTGGCAAATAGCTATTTTTTTTTTCTGTGCAACCATGATAAGACTTATACTCAAATAAAAGTTAATAATGTCAGCAAAATATGTTGCAGAGTCAGCTAAATTTTAGTCGGGCGAGTGCTTACGAAAAAATTGCTAATATAAGCGAGCTGATTTTTAGCAGCAAAATTAATAGATGCAGCAAAAATTTTTCCTAACACTTGGTGGATTAGACATTAAAAAATACCAGCTAAAAATTAATAAAATTTTTGCTGAATATTAGTAGACTGAAAAAAACCCAAAAAATTTGTGGAAAAATTGTACTTTAGTTAATTTATTTGATGAAAATATTAAACATTTTTGTTATTCTTTTAAAAATAATTTACAATACGTTACAAAATATAAAAATGTTAATACTTCCATATTGACGACACGAATTAATTTAATATCTAAAATATACAGAAATAATTACATATAACATGAACGAAATTATTTTTCAACTACTTACAACAATGGTTGTCTAAATATAAAACCAATTTTTTGCAATAAGAAAAAGGCAACATAAAAAATTACCTACGATGTGTGTCCTTGCCTTTCGCTACAGTCTGTCTACCTGAACGTATATTTGTTTGCAATTTGACCACCCTAAGTTAATAGTCACTTGAAAGATTTGGTTTACAAATGCACATTTAATGTTTATTAAATCTAAATATTTTACATTTAATTTGATTTATAGACAATTACTTTGACAAACCGATGAAAACACAAAATTAAAGCTTTTAATCCACATATCGCACACCTAGTTCAAAAGTGACTCAACTCAAAATTTTTAATTTTTCAGAAATCGAAAAATATTTGCAACTTTTTACCAATTGAAACATAAAGAAAGATATAACTGTTTTTTAGCAACAGTTAACAACAACAAAATACTCTGATATTTTTTTTATAGATAAACAAGTGCGTTGTGCATAATTTAAGCATATAAACCCGAAAAATTAAAATTTTAAGTTAAGTCACTTTTGAACTATGTGTGCGATATGTATTATCATTGTTAATGTCCTTTAATATGAAATCTTCCATGGTTGATTTTTGTATATGTTTCACAAGAGTTGTTCTTTGTAGTAACATTTTCCTCGTCTCTACTACATCTTGACATGCAGCGATATCTACTGCAAGGGAGCTTGATTTCGCTCTTTTAATTATTTCTTTTGTATACTATACACCACACAAATTGTGAGTATTAAAAAAATATAAATAACACAATAAATAAATTAAGTAAACTAATTTAAAAAAATTGCTAAATTAATTCTATTTTGGTAAATTTGAAAATTGAAGATGCAAGCAAAAATAAAATACGCTTCACTGCTGCTGTACAAAACAATATTTTGATAAATTGAGGATGAAGGCAAAAAATGAAATATAAAATACGCTTTGGTCCGACTGTACAAATGAATAAATGCCAGTATCAGTTTGTTGTTTTTAAAAGATGCATGGTTTTTATGATATTTAGCGCTATTGTGAATATTTTTTTTTGTATTTTAGAATTATTTTCATTTTAAAAATGTAAAATTCCTTCATACATACATATACATACATTCACGTAAGTAATTGGGAATTATTATGTTGTTTTTTAGTGTTCTCAATAAAATATATAATATATGTTAACGATTTTATATATATATTTTTATTACATTTAAATCAATCACAAAAAACTGATTTAACATTCATTCATACTAAGCCCCAGCAAAAAATTTTATAGATTTCAAAAAGTCGATTTTCATTTGCATTGAACTAAGTGTCGGAAAAATATTTTACTGGATTTACTAATTCTTGGCTAAAAAACAGCTCACTGATAGTCAGCAAAACACTTTTGCTAACTTTTAGCTTTAACTTTTTTGCTAACTTTACGGACTTTTTTCTTTGGGTGTAGTATTATATTAATGCACAAAATTTGTCTTAAATTAATAATGACATGAATAATATTTTGAAAAAGTAACTAATTTTAATTTAAAAAATTAAGAATTTGAGGCTATTATTACGGGATAAAAGTAAAGTCCAATGTTGATGCGAAATTCTGAAATTTGAAACAAAATAGGGAGAGGAATTTTAAAATCTTATTATTTATATATATACATATATAATATAATCTATAATATTTACCAGAAAGTAAATTATATTCGAGTAAACTAATTTTTGATACAAAATTTAGTTGCTTTTAAGAAGCTATGGCAGTCAATAAATAACGCTACACACAGAGCAATAAAGTGCCAAAAGAATTAGAAAGTATATTACTGGTAACGACCTTTAAATTCAATTAGTACAACGATATTTATATTAGATTTCTTAATATTATGGGTCTGACAATTAAAACTCAGTTGAATTAACCCAACTTCGTTGTGAAATCAAATGCTCACTCAGTTCTTCCAACCGAATAATATTCGTAATAACCGAATTTGAGTCGTAGTATCCGAATTTCAGTTGGCAAATAGCTAAATTTTTCTCTGTGTGTAGAATACCGTTATCGATTCAAACCCCTTTTAACTACCCATCGTTATCCCTAAAATACCGTTACAGAAATAAAAAAGATATAGTTATCGGTAAAATAACTTTACCGAAATAATTTAAAATAGCGTTATTAGGGTGGGCGATTTGAACATCTTAATGCGCGCTTCGCATTTCTGATTCTTGGGATTGTACTGAGCAAAAAAGTCCACTAGACCATACGTCTACGGTGAAAATCGAGCTTCCAGATTTTGACTTTTTAGCCGTATTTTGTGAGAGTAACAATGTGTGGGATGGACATATCTCAGATTATATTATCCAAGGTTATGGTATCAATCTCTTCTTTGGAAGATTCTCTAGCAGATTAATGCATCAATCATATTTGTGGGTGGGGTTTAAGGGGTTAATTTTTAATTTCAAAATATGGCTTTTTTGGCGTATTTTGTGAAAGTAACAATGTGTGGGATGGACATATCTCAGGAAGTAGGAGGAGCTTATCCCAGATTATGGTATCAATCTCTTCTTTGGAAGATTCTCTAGCAGATTAATGCATCAATCATATTTGTGGGTGAGGTTTAAGGTTTTAATTTCAAAATAGGGCTTTTTTGCCGTAAAGTCAAAATCTGGAAGGTCGATTTTCACCGTAGGCATATGGTCTAGTGAACTTTTTTGCTCAGTACAATCCCAGTACAAACCCTAAGCGTTATGCTTAAAATATCAACACCTTTATTTTTTTATTAATTTAAGTTGAGATCAGAAAAATTTTTCTGTGTATAGGGGCATTTTTTGTGAACGAGAGACCCCTACTGTTCAAAATTGAGCTTGACGTACAGAGCTGTTTAATGGCTTAAAATTTAGGTGCAAATCTCTACGTTCAATAGTCGATTATTGCAATATGGAGCTAATGACGGTTCAGCCAATATAGCGGCGAGAGTTGAGATAACACTTTCAGAGACGCTTAAATATATGTCAAGCACTGATGGAATCGGCTTGAAAATGGCGTACGGGGTTTCTGGGTCGATGAACTCGAGTTCGGCAACAGATTTTTAAAACTCAAAATGGCAGATCCAATATGGCGGGTAATTTAAAAAAGTTTCGGAATTCGAAAAATTGTCACTTAATAGATTTTGCGATCGCTGGTTACAAATCTGACATTAGATTTTCAAAACTTAAAATAGCGGGTGTTATCGGTTTTGTTGCTTATTATTAAGTTTTGGGGTAGCTAACTACGAATCTGAAATGGGATTTTATTAATTCAAAATGGATAATTTAATATGTCGGATTACATTTTTTGCAAAATCATCGGCGACGTATCAAATATTTTGGGGGATCGGTAAATACGAATCTGAAATCAGATTTTCAAAATTCAAAGTGGTAAAGCCAATGCGGCAGATTATCTTTTTTTTTCAAAAATTTTTCGTATCAAATATTTTCTTCGAAAGCTTTGCGGGTCCCAGAGTACAAATCTTAAATCAGATTTCAAAATATTTAAAATGGCGGATCTAACATGGCTGATGATTTTTTGAAAAGTGAACAGTTGCATTGCAAATTATTTATCTGATTGTTTTGAGTGTCGGCAAATACGAATTTGACATCTGATTTTTGAAATTGAAAATGGCGGATCTAATATTTTTCAATTTGATATAAAACTAATAAATTTGCAGTAGAAATAACCGAAATTGTGAATTTTTAAAGTTTGGTTTTATATTCATATTCAGCGACTCCTAAAACTTTTAGTAAAAAATTTTTTATACGAATTCGATGAATTTCTAACAAAAAAAAAAAATCAATCGCCGTATTAGAAACGGCATTTTGAACATTTCAAATCTGATTTCAGATTCGTACTCATCGACCCCAAAGAAAATACTTAATAGGAAAACGATCACATTTAAAAAAAAATATCCGGCATATTAGCTCCACCATTTTGAATTTTTAAAATCTGATTTCAGATTCGCATTTAGCGATCCCCAAAAATTTTTGATACGAAATATTTCAAAATCCAATTTCAGATTCGTATTTTGCTACCACCAAAACTTAACACATAATAATATACAAGAAAACCGATCACATTTCAAAAAATCATCCGCCATATTGGATCCGCGATTTTGTATTTTAAAAGTCTAATGTCACATTTGAAATAAGTGATCCCAAAAACTATTAAGTGACAATTGTGAAGCAAATTCTCAATTATTTTTAAATCATCGGCCATATCGGATCTGCCATTGTGAGTTTTAAAAATCTGATGACAGATTAGAGACATAGTTATATCAACTAGATTAGATTAGAATTATATCAAACTTTTATGAATTTATATTTGTCTCATGACATTGATGATGTTTCAAATTGCCATTCTAAAACACATTGTTCTTTTCTAATTTTAAAAATATTTTCTTTTTATTATCGAAATGTTCGTGCTTTATAGACTCGTTCATTTTAAAATCTCAGGTAATATAATTTAGAAATAATTTTTACACTCTTGTTAAAGAACACTTTTATGTTCTTTTAATATCTCTACAACATTGTTAATTTAAACACAATCTAGTTACTTGAACTATTGTGCGAATTGTGTATAATCAACTTCAAGTAACATTTGGCATTTGTAATTAAAAACATAATTATGATATTCTCTAAACATACAATCTAAATTAGTCATAAAATTAAAAATCCGTTAATTTTTCTAACAATTTGTAGGGTTTGTAACAAAAAAAAAGTGTAGGGTAGAAGGGGGAGATTTCGCTTCTGGAGCATATATGCCACCCCCGATTATCGCTGTATTTAAAAAGAGTTATTAACAATTTACATTCCATAATTTGTGCAGTTATTGATCATCTTTCATGTTAACAAATTTTACACTTACACTTCACACCTGGTCCAGAATAGACAATTTTTTGTGGTGTTTGGGTCATAAAAAAAAAAAAAAAAAAAAATAGAGAGTGAGAATTTTTGGGATAACTTTCTTATTTCGTGTTTCATTTAAGGTGTCGAAGCGTTAATATTAATTTATAATATTAACAAATTTTTTTTAATTTATTTACAGAAAGTGTAAAAAATATAAAACTATTTGAACGGCTGATCATGGGGCACATATGACTGACCACTAGGTGGGGTAGTTTCGTCAGCAAAAAATGGTTGAATTTTAAAAGACATACGTATGTATACGTATGCCGGTTCACACACGGCAATTTTACTTGCGCAAATCTTGAGTTTATAGAAGAGGGAGGAAAAGAGAATGGAAGGGGGTACAGACTTGCCCGTACTCCAATTCCGTTTTGTTTTGTCATCCGCAATTTTCAACACGAAGTTGGCTGCAGGTTGATATACGAAAATTGCTGAAACAAACTTTTCCTGTGTGAACACAAAAGCAAGTTCAAAGGAGAATTGAAGAAATCTTGCGCAAGTAAAATTGCCGTGCGTGAACCGGGACTTGCATGGTTATATCGCTCATTTACTTCAAGACTGTCATTAGTCATAAAATGCGATTTTTGAGTTAATGATGCAGACTTATTAGTTACATCGTGCTTTATATTATGTAAAAATTTCATATTAATATCATGTATACTTTCCGAGATATGGGATAATATATTTTATTTGTTCTTTAAAGTGGGTTAAAAGAGTATATACTTAATAGAGAAACTGTGCTAATCATGGGTCTCTCGATAATTAGCGAATTCGCACACAACTCTGACTAAGAGAAAAATACATTAAAACCGCCTATTTATAAAAAACGTGACCAAATAAATAGAGAAAGGGTCGAGCGAGGCAGATATGGATTGAAAACTTTAAACTCGTTTTCTGAAAAATCGTGTTTTTTGAGTTATGTCGGTCTTGCAGTAAATGTGCGATATGTGTTTCACGGGCCAGACGTAGTTTTTGTTTAATAAAGTCGAAGAAAATTACTTTTTTTTTAATACATTTTTTTTTGCTGAAATCACAGGTATTGAAATCCATTTTTATGATTATTTAATATAAAATATAGGTTTTCCACCAGAACCGTTATATTTATAGCTGATAAATGTGCAATATCAATTTAGCGAATTTACCCCATAGGACGGGCAGTTTAGACGAATGCTCCCCCCTTTACCCCACAAACAAATTCAGCATTCAAACGTAGAAATCATGATATATTCGTAGTTAATAAAGATATGAATTGTGAAAAGTAACTTTTATATGAATTAAGACAAGAATAAAAGTCATAAAATCCAAATTGAACAAACCTCAAATTAAAAACAACATTAAGACAGCTCTAAATATGAATATGCATAAGAGACGGCGGAATATGATATGGAAAGAGTTTCAAAAGACAGGGAACGTCTTCTGAAGAGGAAGAAGATTCTCTCTATTGCGCTACATTCGTTATACACAAAGTATGAAAAAACATCTAAAGTTGTTGGAATGATTTTGTTGGGGTATAATAAGTAGTTAGTATGTAAAAAGATAAAATCAAATGTATGTTCTTTTTTCACTTTATAACATACAGAAGTGGTTAGAGAAATAGCAGTGTAGTATAATTTGTTAAAAATAAGAGAGAATTAATGGAGCTATTTCTGTTAGTATTCCCCAGAATGATATACAATATTATTAGACCTCAAGAGTTGCGAGCTCATTGTAGATATATTTGAATTCAGACAATACATTTTCGATGCATTTTGATATATACGAGAGGTTTGAACCTGGATATTAAATGATATATCAGTAACTGAATAACAACCATACTCAACTTGTGAACTGCTAATGCTTAAAAGTGTGGTGGTATATCACCTGTTTCGGA
This sequence comes from Delia radicum, assembly GCA_021234595.1. Taxonomy (NCBI): domain Eukaryota; kingdom Metazoa; phylum Arthropoda; class Insecta; order Diptera; family Anthomyiidae; genus Delia; species Delia radicum. The sequence continues at coordinate 33,579,639 of CM037854.1, read as the reverse complement.
TTCAGATTGTTAACTTAGGCATTGATAGACACAACAATCGGGAGTTATACTAAAGGGTCCGCCATCTAACGTTTTTTTTTTCGATGCCGATTTTGCCAAAAAAATCATCTTTTCAGATGAAGCTCATACTGCATGGCCAGCCGAGGCAGCCATTTGAATGAAATTATTTTCCATTATTAACCGGAAGGATTGTACTTTCAAATAAAAAAAAATTTGAGAAAATATTCAGTAGTTTTTTTTTTATAGCATTTTCAAAAAAAAAAAGTTATTTGGCGGACCCTTTATTATACTTTCAATCATGTTTTGGAACTTAATAAGTGACATGTTCGATTAGATTAAAAAGTCCTATACACTATGGCCAAACTAAACGTTTGTCCAGCCCGTTCTGTGTTAACTTAAAATTGACCGTAAGTGCGCCAAATGAATGATTTATAATAAGAATTTAAGCAATTTCGATAGAAAACAAAATTTAAAATTTTAAATATCTTGTGAAGTAATTGTTTATGTGCTTGGTACGGTTTAGAAGCGATAAAGTTTAAATTTCGTACAATTTCAAAGATTAAATTTTTTAAAATGAACACAATTTTCAAATCTCTTGAACATAAATTTATGTTGATGTGAAACCGTTGTTACTACGTGCAAAGTAAGGTTGACCCTTAAAAAGAAAGCTATAATTTTGGTATAAGGACATACAGGATTCCAAAAGGATACTTGTAAAGGATATCATCTTAACTAGAAAACGTCTGGACTGAAATTCGGCAGAACGATTATATAAAGTATTATTAGAAAAGTATATATATGTTGTAATTAAGGCGCGTTTTAGCTCAATTTCGCGTTTTTTCGAAATCGCCATGTCTTCTTTACTAAAAGCACAAAAATGGTAATTTTTGGACTGCAGTTATATCTTGGCAAGGGGAATAATTTATGCCTAAATTTATTTATTTTTAAAATTTAGTTTTTTGAGATTCGCCCTTAACATATTTTGGTCCATATCGCCTAAAATAGGCATCGAAAAAAACGTTGGTAGAAGAACATATTCACCTCTATCCTATGTTTCACATTTCCATGAAAATGCAATCAATACGACTTTTTGGTGCTTTGGCTTTCACATACCCATATTTATTTTCGATTTAATTTCCTGCAGAAAGTAAAACGAAAGCACTTTTTCCTTACAGAAGATTTTTAAAATCATAAGACTGCTTTATAAGTTAAAATTTAGCATTTTGACCTGTTTTTGGTCAAAATGTTAAATTTTGATTTTATGTTTTCCATAATTTTTCGACTATTTTCGATTATTATTTCGAATTTTATACATTTATAGGGATTAGAAAGCACCAAATTTCAGTTTCATGCGCATCTAAAAATTATTCGTATTCAAAAAGTAAGGAAACCTAGGACATGGGCGATTGCTTATTTTTCCTTGCTGTATAAATATCTTTGCAAAAAAGCTTGGGCCGGTTTGAGGGTTAAATATTGAGGCTATTGATAAAGAAAATCATTCCAAATTTCTAAGGCCGATAGAGTGTATTCGCAGAGGAATTATAGTCTCCTTCCGCTAAGGACATACACAAAGTACATGTTCCGACATTTAATTCACAGAACCTACAAGTATCTTACCCCTAGTTCATAAGTGGCACCTAAAATTGCAATGTCCAATGAAAGTTGCCTCTGGTAATTATGAAAGAGATAAAATCACTAATTAAAAATTAAATTAAAATCAGCAGAGCACCAGGTTATGACCTTATTACTGGAAAAGTTCTTAAAGAATTACCTGATAATTTAATAAGAACGCTGATTTATATAATTAACCCATCATTCAGAATCCAACAGTTTCGAATCTAATGACAAGTAACTGAAGTCATTATGATACCAACACCAGGAAAGCAGCCGATAGAAAAAAATCCTACATACGAATTTCACTACAACCCACAATGACTAAAATATTTGAGTAACAACTTTTGGCATTCAATAATTTCTCATAATAACGGTATTTGGCTACCGCCTGAAAACTGAAAATTTTAAAACTGCGATTCCAATAAAGACATATTTATTCTTTTTAAACCGGTTTTATTTTGCTATTTTACCTGTTTGATTGTGAAATATCTTGATCTATTAAAAAAGCTTCTAAAAAAAACACTATTTAGGTTCTAAATTACGTCAAAAGGATGTCTCAAAAATTTCTTCCCACACAGAGAGAATTTCTTGGACGAGTTTCAATGAAATTTTATCATTTCTTTACAATGTGAATAAAAAATTTCTTAAACTTTATGAAGGAGCTTCATAGTTTTAACGCAACTGTTTTTAATGAATCTTTTTCATTAGTCGTATGAATTTTTGAATGAATAAAATGAAATTTTTCTTTAAATTTTATGAAAAATTGTATTAATTTAATGAAATTTTACAGTAGACGCGTTCCAGTGACATATCATAGATCTAGTGCACAAATTCATTAATATCATGCAGAGGATTATCTCAGTGCATTGTATTTCTAAAAGACCCACAATTGGTTCAAATGGACTAGAAAAAATCTATAATTGTTTTTTTTAACGAATTCTGAAAGTAATTATAATTTCTCTGTTTAAAAAACACAAAGAACTTCGACTCATCTTCCACAGATAATGCTAAAAAGTTGATTTTCTAAATCGACTTCTATAAGAACTATGTACTATTTCAGCGTTATAAACTTTTTACATATTGTAAAGTATTGCAAATTATTTTAAAAAGAATAACAAAAAATTTCTTCAGCAGATCGATTAACTAAAATATAATTTTTCTACAAATTTTTTAAGTGTTTTTTAAGTCTACTAATAATTTTATTATTTTTAATAAAAAATTATATCAAACTTGTAATTTTATTAATATTTAGCAAGGATTTGTTTATTTTGAATCAACTAGAGTTAGCAAAACTTTTGCTGAATCTACTAATTTTATTGCTAAAAATGAGGTCGCTAATTATCAGCAAGGATTTTGCTGACATTCGTATTTTTTTTTTGAAACACCCTCCTTACTAAAACTTTGCTGACTCAGCAAAATTTTTTGCTGACTTTATTAACTTTTTTTTAGTGTATGCTTCCAAAATAGCACTTAATCTTCATGCATACACACAGAGAAAAATTTAGCTATTTCCCAATTACAATTCGGTGACAACACTCAAAAAAATAAGTTAGTAGAAAAGTTAGTAAAACGTCTTGTAAATCAGGTATACTATTTTTCAGCAAATGTTTTACTAAAATTATGTTTTCAGCTAAAATTTTAGTTATACTTATTCAGCACTTAACTGTTTTGAACTAATGTTTTACTTAATATTCTACTAATATTTTACTAATTAATTTTGCTAAAAACAAATTGTGCTTTCTGAAAGGAATCTAATCGCGTAGATAAATCATGTCTTTTGGAATTAGCTTTGAAAAGCTTGGCAATTAAATAATGCCTTTCATAGTTGTTTTTGGGTAGGCAATATTGCTAGGTATACTGTGATCTATAAATTAATGTTGCCTTTATGAAAACTAAGCAAAAACTATAATTGTAGGATTTTTTTTTTTTTTTTAATTCAAAACCGCTATAATTTTTGCCCAGATATAGAAAAATGATTAAAGCGAATGGATTAAGCATGCTAAAACGTCGTCTAACACATATACAAAAGGTCATTAATGGTATGCTAAACAAATTTAACCAGCCACGGGATAGGTCCTTTGAAGACACTTGACTCCTAATACGCATATTAATTGTGTATATTGTTCCCTTTTTTGACTAACTCTGTTATTTACCAAAATTTTTAATTGAAGGAATTTACGTAATTTTTTTTTCATGTGATATGCTAATTTGTTGCCCTCATCTGCATTTATTCTAATATACATTTCATTAAATTCATTTCTTCCTTTTGGCAACAAAAAATAATGGTGACATGCAAACTTTTTCCAGTCTAGAGGGCGATAAATTCATGTTGCTTTTACTACTATTTTTCATCACAGAAACATGCATATGAGAGTTCATATTGAATTATACGATGGGTTGCATATTGCAGCAAGCAAGTGCATTTATTGCTGCATTGTTATTTTATATCTTTATAATAATGATTATCAACATTAACCAAAAACATTCAAAAAGTTAGTCAGTCAAGTCATCAGCATAATGAATTCATTAGAATTTCCAAGTCATAAAATTGTAAAACAAAGAAGTTGCTATAAATTTCTTGCAGCTACAACTGCTGTTGCAATAGTTGCTTGTGCTGCTGGTATGCAAGTGATAAGTGTCAAAAACAATAGGTGGCATTAGCAAATGCATAAAGGTTTAAGCATGTTTAAGCATGATAACTGTTAGAATCTAAAGAATAAAAGAGAATTAATTGTCTAGCTTTGCAAAGCAATTTTTCTTCACCTATTTGCCAACTTTCCAAAAGCGGAAATATAAATTTATTTGAAAATAATAGTGTTTTAATATTTAAATATTAAACTATCTGCCTGACTCATTGACTGCGCCTGCCTGCGCCAAGTCGCCTCCTATAGCCTCAACTTGTTGTATAATTTCACACTCACACGCCTCTTTAATAAAATACAAAAAATTATGCAAATTAATTTTTCATAGTTTTTGCATTTATTAAATGCTTTTATAAAAAATCGTCTAAATATTATAATTTTATGTATTTAATCATAACAAGTGTTCTGGTTTTTCCGCAATAGGGGGCTAATTATAAATGTTCCATTCTTCTTTTTTTGAAAACCTCTACTTTAAAAGCGCGTAAAACATTAGCAAATTACAATTTTTAAAATATTTTTTTATGCATGTGAATTTACAAAAGAACAAAAACTATATCGGCCATTCCACCGAAGACCAGTAAAAAATGGACATTTTTTGACCATGGGTCTTCTGATTTCAATTTAATTTTTCATTCAGAAACTTTATGAAGCCACTTAAAGATTGGCGGTTTTAGTTTTTAAAATTGCGAACAATCCACTGTTCAATGCGCGATTTAGTTTTTTTTTTTTTTTTTTTTGGAAAATGAGATTTATTTAAAAAGTATGTAATTTTGAATATTCGTCGTAACCCTGCGGGAAAAGGACCAGTCACTGGTATGGTCAGGTGACTAGAACTTTGTGTGTATGAACCTGTCCTTGTTTCGGTTCTGTTATATGAAAGTGAGCGGTACTTTTAACATGGGCTTGTCATAATAGGTGACAATTTGCTACCTGTGGAGCACTGTGTGACGTATCGAATAACTTGACCAAGGTAACCTATCACCATACAGACTGAAATGAATATACTGCGAGACAAGTTAGAAGTAGGTAGTTTCAAGGTATGACCATTTTAGGATTTATGTGATATGCAACACAACCAGTATGAAAAAAATTATCACGTGACTGGTGTAGGTGTACGTATCTTAGAACTGGAGAACAATTTTTGAAGGAAAACTAGTCTCATATTAAGCGCAATGTGTTCTGTAATAGGGGTAGTTTGACTGAAATAGTTTTGAGACGTACCGCTGCACTGGTCTAAGGGGTACATGTCGCCGGGTATGCGAAAAGTAATTAGCAAGTAACCTGTCAGTTTTTATTCAGCGTATGTCATATTATGCACGAGTTGCTAAATAGCCCGTCCAGAACCAATCACTGCACTTTTCCAAAACAGTGTGTCTTACCCCCTGTTCAAAAAAACCTTAAAAAAGGCACAACAAAAATCAATTTTATAATTAGCTTGTTTTGTCTATACCCAACAAAAAACTAAGTTTAAGATCGCGACGTTTGGCAAGAAATCGCCATATCTGGCAGCCCGGTCACAGTTCCGTGTTCAATTCTTTTAAACCAGTGGAGTGTTACGTCTTCTTTTCTACTGTCATATATATATATGTATATATATATATCTGGTAGCAACCAGTGAATGTTTTGTCACCATAACTATAGTCACGTGATTGGTCATTTCACCAAAATTAACACTTTTTGGTGTACCACAATTTTGGTTTCACCATTTTCATGACGTGCCCCCAAATCATATATCACAGATTTGTCACTTTGGATCAATCGACCCTTCGTTTCCCGCAGGGAATGTTCATCGGATCATCACCATTTAAATTGCATTAGGTAAAGACGGCAGCAATTGTAGTCAAAAACAAACGAAATTTCACTTGAAGAAAGGACGACTTACATTTCAGTAAATTAAACTAACATTGTCATTTGTTTTTCAATGTTCAAAAAATGACTAACAATTGTAGTAAAAATGACAAACATTTATTTTTTTTATTTTTTTTAAATAATAAAAAACGACTGTAAAAAATAAATGTAAAATCATAAAACAGTCATTTGATGGGGTTTGTTTTTTTAAATGAACTACAAGTTTAGTAAAAAATTAAATTTGTTCCACAAATGACTGAGATTTACATCAAAAATAAAGAAACTGTATTACAATCCAAATAAATGCATATTTTTGAAGCAGAAGTTCCCTGAGTGAAGCTTTTTTTCAATATCTAATTAATAATAAAAATGTTGTAGTTTAGTTAAAATTCCATATTTTGCCATTATGTATTAATTTTTTAAATCGAGAGTAGCCAAAGTTTACAAAAATGTACTTTAAAAATAAGTTGCATAAAAAATGCAATTCATTTTGATGCTGGAAAAAGTTTTAGTCTCCAGTTTAAAAGTAGATGAGAGTACAATATCAAAGCATATTACCTGATAAATATCCGATATATCCCAGTAAAAAATGTTCGTGTTTTTTAGAAGCAGGATAAAACAAATGTGCCGATGTAAGTGCTTACTATTACAAAATACTGAGAAGCAGCAAAAGAAACGAATAGTTTTCGTATAAAAATAAACAAACAAAAATGTTGAGCTTACTGCTTTCCCTTACAAGGATGCAGGTTGTAATGCAGAAAGTTCCATATCGTGTATTATAAACGATCTGTACCAATTCTCCCGAGTGATTTCCGATTGTGTTTGCTGTTTTCGAGTATGTAATAAAAAATAATTAGTCATTGAACTGTTTCTGAAGAGCTAGCACGTGGAGCGGTAAAAAAATAAAATGATTATATTATATGTCAAAAATTTTAACAACAAAAAATTAATGTCTGTAGAATTTTATGTAAAATACATTATGTATGGTATATTCATGTTATTACTTTTAATCGTAATAATATAGACATGAAGTGTGATTTTATTGCAAGCCATGAAATCACAGCTTTTTATAAGCGCTAAAATCAGCTCTTATTTTGACCAAAAGTAATGCTTCCAAGTGGGAATTCGTCTTATAAAAATCATATCATATGTAAGCAGGATTGTAAAGGATTCTTTTTGCCTTACTTCCTTACAAACCTGCTTGCATGTAAGCAGCGTTTTTTACTGGGATATTAAAGAAGCTAGAAATGGTGGAACTTAAACACTTTTTTGTTAAATGTTTTATTTTTCAAATAGATAAAATCCAGAATAAAACCATGGTTTTTCGAATTTCGAGTAAATTAAAACGTCAATCTTTAAGAGCATCAGTGAGTTTCTGCAAAATATAATCCAGAAGGTCAGATTTTGGCCGATCTATAGTGGAATGGCCGATTTTTAATATGCATCTTACCCCCTTTTTAGTTCGTAGAATTTGCATGCAATTGTCTTCTTTTATTAAAAAGATAGCGTTAATATTTTATACACACTTGTTCGGAACTCAGAATATATAAAATTAACAATAAATGTAAATTTTTATATGACACGCGATGCTTTTAAGCATTGTTTTTTTTGTGTGTATAAAGATAGATATTTATTAAGAGGAAAACTTTCGTTGATAATGATTATAATTTGCAAATTTGCGTATTTGTTGTTAAAAGGCAACTGTGCTTAAAAAAATCCATATGGGGGTTTCCATAATAAATCTTGAAATTGAAATAAGGATCAGATTTTCAGAGTTAAATGCAAAATTAAATTTATTAGAAGCAATTTATTATTAGAGCGAAGTAATTTTTGAAATAAAAATTGAAAATATGTAACTAAAAATTGCATATAAAATATGCAACTTAATGTTAAATGATGCAAAATTCTTTTTAAACAGATTCAAATATTAAACATTAAAAAAAATTAATTTTTCAAACTCAATGTTATATAAACAATCGATACAATAGTTCCCACTTAAATGCGCCACGCTTTAGTGCGCTCCTCGTATAAATGCGCAAAAAGTGCTATCAAGAAGATATTTCATATAAAATGCATACACTCAGGGAACTTCTGCTTTAAAAATTTGTAGTTGTTTGGGTTGTAATACAGTTTCTTTATATTCTTTTAATGTAAATGTCAGTCATTTGTAGAACAAATTCAATTTTTTACTAACGTTGTAGTTCATTTAAAAAACAAACCACATTAAATGACTGTTTTATGATTTTGACAATCATTTTTACAGTCGATTTTTGTTATTTAAAGAAATAAAAAAAAAAAAATGTTTGTTTATTTTTTACTAACATATGTCGTTTATTTTTACTACAATTGTTAGTCATTTTTTGAACATTAAAAAACAAATGACAATGTTAGCTGAATTACTGAAATGTAAGTCGTCCTTTCTTCAATTGAAATTTCATTTGTTATACCCTCCATCCCATAGTGCAGGGGGGTATATATCACTTTGTTTTTAACTACATTTGCAGTGGTCTTTACCTACATAGTATTTTAAGTGTAGAAATAATTCTGCGTTCCCCGCTTTAATGATTCCAGTAGGCCGAGTTTAATAAGTAAAGTAAGATCGAAATTGACCGCTTAAATGCGTTTTGGAAAATATGTGTTTTTTTTTCAAAAAAAAAAAGAACTCATAAAATGCATATATTTTTTTTTAAATGTTTTTGTTAACCCTCAAAATTATGTTAAAAATTTAACTACTTTTTAACTTAAACTCAAAAAAAAAACCAAAAATAAATTACGTTAAAGGAAAGAAAATAGTTTTTTTAGCAAAAAGTGAAAAAGATATTTAATCGAAGAAAAATTATTAAATTAAATGCGTTTATGTGATATTTCCCTAAATGCGTTGCTACGCATTTATCCGAGTATTCGGATAAATTATTCCCCGCTTATGTGCTTAGAAAACTCTGCATAGGGGATAATAAGTGGGAAAAGTCTCCCCCTTGGTAGCGTGGCCACACCTCTAAATCGAGGAACTAGAAGTTTGGTATGTTGGTATCTTCTCACGAGTAGAAATCTGTATTGAAGTGATTTTTTTAAATTTCTATGGAGAGAGGCAAATCTCTCCCTTGACGGCCTGACCAAAACGCCAAAGCTATGAACTTGAAATTTCTTATGTGAATTCCAAGTCAGGGGTAGACATTTGTATAGAGCGGATTTTTTTTAAATTTTTACCGGGAGGGCAGTAAGGCCTGGACAAACCGCTAGAGCGATGAACTTCAAATTTGGTATGTGGATACCTTTCAAAAATGATATCAGAAGTTCAAAAGGGCGGATTACGCTAAAATTTTGTGTTAATATGGTCATTGAATTCAGTGTTGCAGTTGGTTTTTGAAAAATGGTATACACAGAAAAAATTATCAACCCAAAATATCTAATTAAAGATTTCATTTGAATTAAATTTGCTTCTAAACATATATTTAATTGAATCAATTAAGATTTTAATTAACTTTAAAATATATAAAGACATATTTTATTTTAGACGCAATTCTCAAATTATTTTTTCATACTTTGTAGCTTAAATAGAATATTTTCAGTACAAAATACCAAATACATTTGAAGTTTACAAACAGAACAAGCATACTCTCATACATACAAACAGACGCAGAATTAGCAAACACAAACATACCAACGTATCGTTCACACACTTTTTTGCGAGTATCATATTTTTTTTTGTTGAAGTTATTTATAACTTTTTTTCCTTTTTAATTTTTAATAAAAGTTTTAATTACTATTAGCATTGCCGTGATAGGTGCAAAATCAATTAAAATATTAATTGATTCAATACATTTTTTAATTGAAACCCGTTTTTAGTTTTTTCTGTGTACAAAATGGTATAGAAAATAAAGCCACCGAAAAGCAACAAATGTGGTCAACATTTCTTAATACAAGGGAGCATTTTTAGGGTCGATCGTTTATAAAATGTTAAAACAAATTGTAAAATAGCGGATTCAATATGGCAACAATTGATTTTAGTCAGATTACACTAAAGTTTTGTGTCAATATGGTCTTAGGGTTATTGATTTAAATTTTGCAGTTGGTTTTTGAAAATTCTAAATGGCGAACAATATAAAGTTTTATAAGTTAATCGATAAATTTCGTACGAATGATAGGGTAAAACTTTCATTAAAATTGGGTGAATATACACACTGCGCATTTTCATGGTCGATCGTTTCAAAAACGGTAATAAAAATTTTAAAGTTCAAGGTGGAGGATGCAATATGGCGGCAAAAGGTGTTGGTTTTACCAATCTAATTGAAATTTATTTGTTATTTTACTTGCTATTTATTGTGTGGTACTTTATTTGTTTTTCATTGCTGTTTAAAAATATTAATATTAATTTTTAAGGAAATGTATTACGTATTATGCAACAAAAAAAAAAAAAAACACCCATAATGTACACCATAATTCGAAACAGATGTAGCATTATATTATAAAAATAGCATTCGACATCTCCAAAAAAGCTTTAAAATTAATTTTATAAAAACACGTTCCTGAATTTTTTTTTAAATTCGTAGGTCATTTTGGATTCCACGATAAATTAGGTTAAAGTTATCCGATGAAGTCAGAATGGCATAATTAAAAAAAATTGAGTTTATCAAATGAGTAAATGAAATAAAAAAATATTTTTTTCGACTTTTGGGAAATTTTCTGCCGACTTGATGCACGTTTTCCAAAAAAATCAACTTCTTCCATTGGAAGCTATTTTTAATAAAACTGGGGGTCCAATGACAAATCTACGTACACATACATAAAAAGATGCTAATAAAAACTAAAGGTAATTATGTAAAGAGAATTACTTGGATGAGTTTTTATGAAATTTTTTCACAAAACCAACATTTTTTCACAAAACTATCACAATGTGAATGAAAAACTGCTTTAACTACATGAAAAAGATTCACAGGTTTTATGAAACTATTTTCAATTGAACTTTTCCATTAGTCGTATAAAATGTTTAATAAATAAGATGAAAGTTTTCATTCAATTTTATGAAAAATTTCATTAATTTAATGAAAAGTTTCATTGGGCGAGTTCCAGTGACATTTCATAGGTCTAATGCAAAAATTCATGCACAGAAATCTCTCAGTGTATACAATTCTCATAGAAATAATTTTTTTTATAAAACCATTAGTATCAGTAAATAAAAGGCTTCTTTCTACACATAATTTTTTGCTATTGTCAGCTTTGTTTTGCATTATATTTGTCTTCATTTTAGAATGATAAATCATTTAAATATTGTACTTAATTTATAAAAATTAAAATGAATTTATTATTTTAATTACACACAAGTTTTGCCGCCCTCATAAAAGTGTTAATTTGTCAAAATGAATTTATTGTTAAAAGAAATTAAGTGTGGGAATATTAGGTCTTATATACTGCATTTACACGATTATTTTATTACAAAAAAAAGAACATGTTGCCGATCTCCCCTCTAGAGGAGTCCAAAATATTAAAGTGAATGAATTTTGAGAGTTGCGTGTGGGGCATATAAAAGTTATTGATATTGATCGAAATTGGATTTTAAACATTTTCAAAAGTCTCATATGTTTAAGCTCGCAATCTAACATCTCGGGAATTTCCGGGACGAAATTCCAGGAAATTTCGATCATGAATCCGTGGAATTTAAAAAACGCTATAACATCCCGAAAATTAAATTTTTTTTTTTAAATATTTACGTTAAATTGAAATAACACAGGTGAAAATGGTAATATATGAACATGCATGATTTCATGTATGAGCATATATTGAGAAGTATGGAAGAATATATTGGTTCATACATGCAAACAAAAAGTTTATATATGGTAATGTATGATATCATGTATTGTTCTATATACTATCTTAATTTTGATTATGTGAATTCGTATATTATTATATATTAAGTCATATATCATTGCATTAGGAAAATTAAATTATTATTGCTGTAATATACAGTGGGGTGCTCTTCTTAATTATGGAACGTTTTCGCACCACTTTTACTCTAAATGATAATATGCATCCACAGAGACGTCGTACAGTTCGTACAGAAGAAGTCATTGCTGATGTAGAGCGTAGCGTAGAGGAAGACCCAATCTGTCTACCCGTCAATGGTGACCGCTATAGAGCCATGATTACTGTTTTTTTAGTTTATCAATTGAACAACCATGATGTGCAGGAGCTGTGGTTTCAACAAGACGGCGCAGCATGTCTCACAGCTCGTGGCACAATTGATTTATTGAAGGAAACGTTTGGTAACCGCATAGTTTCACGTTTCGGACCCGAAAATTGGTCTCCAAGATCATGTGATTTAACGCCGTTATACTATTTTCTGTGGGAATACGCGGATACGCCCGAAACGATTGATTGGAGTTCAACAGAAATGTTGGAAAAGGTCATCGAAAATTGGACCTCCAGATCAGACAAAATTGTAATGCCAGAAGATTATCTTTCGAATAAAGTAAATTTCATGTCATTTTAAAATGTTCATCTTTGTTTTATTCCATTTTAAAGTTCTATACCTCTATAAAAAACACCCTTTAGAACCGGTTCTAAATCAACATGTTCTAGGTTGGAGGTAAAGAACCCATTGCAAATTGTTGTAGAACAGAAATTAGAACATGTATAAGTTGCTCTGGAACCCGTTATTTGGATTTTACTATTTTATTGGGGAATGGCCTTTTAAAGGCTGTTGAGTAGTATATTTATTTTTAAAAAATTTCACAATAAAGTTTGAAATTTATTTATATATTTCATAAAATAATAAACTAAGCTGTATAGTTCGGGCCATCTCTCGGATTGTTGCTGTTGGGAATCATAGACAACGACGCACTGTGGTCAATATTTTGAGATAGCGGCCAAAACGCCTTTTGGTTTTTGTTCTCCGATTTTAAAGTTATTAGACTCATATGAAAGTAGACAGTAGTAAACCTCGGGAGCCAAAAACTTAGAACTCTATTTCAACTATTTCACTGAGAACAGGGTGGTCCAAAATGGGCTTTTTCAGAATTTAGTAAATTTATGATATTTTTAGTTAATTTTTAAAGTTTAAATGATCATAACTTTTTTGTTTTTCAAGATTTTTGGATGAAATAAATTTTGTGTTGTAACTTAACTTATTTCCTATTACTGGTAAAAAAATTGAAGCTCTACTGTTTTCAGAACAATTTAAATATTTTTTTTCAAAAAGGGCAAATTTCTCGGAAATTTCCGACTTCATAGAGCACAACTCCTGTGAGTCAAGCTGAGTCAAAACACAAATTTACTATTTTGTAGTCCTAACTCTCCCCTACATTCCTATATATACATGTTCATGCATCGGGACTGCACTTTTTGAGCTACAGCAATTTTTCTGACCCAAGGTAAGATATTCGGTACAAATGCACGTCATATTTTTTGAGAAGTTATTTGTATGTGAAAGTGGCTATTATGCATATATTTTGATGAAATTTTGTACAAGAGTTCTTATTGACCCAAAAAATAATTCTGTTGAAATTAGGAGAAGTTGGCCCATATTTGGACCTAGTCCACATAGAAGGGTGTATCAAAATTTTGACAAAAATGACAATAGAACTCTCAAATTATGTGGTATCTGGCAATTCATTTGGAAAAGGTAAAACATGATTTTATTGCCATCTAATATTACATAACTTAAATACCTGAAAATTGCAAATAAATTTAAAACCAATGGAAATAACTGGTAAAACCAAGTACCTGTTATATTATTACCAGTACCTGTTAACTCTCAAATTATGTGGTATCAAGCAATTCATTTGGAAAAGGTAAAAAATGATTTTATTGCCATCTAAAATTTACACAACTTAAATACCTGAAAATTGCAAATAAATTTAAAACCAATGGAAATTACTGGTAAAACCAAGTACCTGTTATATTATGTTTCAAAGAGGTAAAAAAGATCATGTTGAAACTTCGAGCAATAGTATATTAATCCATGCATTCATTTTTTTTCTTCATTATTGTTTAAACAACGGCTAAATTCAGTTATAGTGTTCTATCTGATATATATTTTGAACGGAAAGATGAAAACGACATTATTTTACATATAATAAATAATCCATTCTTCAAAATATGCGACAAACAAGAAATTAAAATTCATAACTTAAAAATAAAAAACTTTTTAAATATTTTAAGAAAACGGTACAATCAATGTTCCAGAAACAAGAAATTGTTTTACTCACGCAACCAAGAATGGCTAAGAAATAAACTTATTTTTAAAAAGCCATCAGTAACTACCACGGAAACTGGAAGAGGTGGTCGACCAGCAAAGCCAATTGATAATTGTAGTGAAAGATCACGAAGACGCAAGCTTAAACATATCAATGAAGAAGTTTCTTGTAGCATCATAAAGGATTCATTTCTGCATCAAATTCAACCATCGAAAACTAAAAAGAGTAAAATTTCTATCATTGAAAAAATAGTGGAAGCAAGCCCCACCCGCACAAAAAGGATTTTAGAAAGTATGCCGACACCAACTGAAGAAAATAAATTTACTCCAGAAGAATCATTTGCACTATTTTTGGATTTGAAAATGACTAAAAACCAATATACAGAATTGCGAAAGCGAACCAATGAAAAAAATTGTGGAATTTTTCCATCATATCGAGATATAGTTTCTGCCAAAAAAGATTGCTTACCTTCACCAACTGCTATTAGTGTAACTTCAAGTTCAGCAGAAATAAAATTGCAGGATCTTCTTGAACACACTGGAGAACGATTATTAAAGACATTTGATGCTGACTATTTAAAGAAGTTTAAAAATTGCAGCATGACTTTAATTTCTAAATGGGGATGTGATGGGTCCTCTGGCCAGAAACAATACAAACAATGTAATGCGGAAAATTCATCAGATGCCAATTTATTCATGATTTCTTTCGTTCCATTACGTTTAACAAAAACTTATATTGGTTCAGAGCCGTCAACTAGTAGAGCTGCAGAGATGTATGGAAGAATGAAATTCCCTCGTCAACAAAATTTTGTAGACCAATAAAGTTTGCTTACAAAAAACAAACTAAAGATGTCATAACTGAAGAAGTTGGCAAAATAAGAGATGAAATTAAAGAACTTCAACCAGTGATATTTGAATTTAATGACCAATGCATCGAAGTTAACTTTAAAATGTCACTTACAATGATCGATGGAAAAGTTGCACAAGCTTTAACCGAAACAAAGTCTTCGCCAAGCTGCACCATATGCCAAAAACATCAAGTCAATTGAGCCAACCACCAACACAAGACGATAGTTTTAATGAAGCATATGAATTTGGAATGTCACCTCTTCATGCTAGAATTCGTTTTATGGAGCATATTCTTAAATTGGGATACGATTTCTAATTTGGCCCGTTAGGCGAAACAACAAAGAAAATTTGGAAAAAAGAAAGCAAAAAAAAAAAAGATATTCAAGAAAAGTACCGTGAGATAGGCCTTATAATTGACCAGCCAAAGCATGGAGAAGGAAATTCTAATGATGGAAACACAGCAAGGAGATTTTTTTCCGATCCAGAAACTGCAGCTTCTATAACTGGAGTAGATTATGATTTAATACGACGATTCCAAATCATATTAGAAGTTATAGCATGTAGCAAAAAGATAGATGCAAAAAAATTTGGTCAGTATGCTAATGAGACAGCAACCCTTTATAACCAAAAATATTCTTGAAGACATATGACAACCACAGTTCACAAAATTTTGTTCCATGGGGAACAAATAATTCAGCACAATATGCTTCCAATTGGAGATCTCTCAGAAGAAGCGCAAGAAAAAAGGAACAAAGACTACAGATTCTTTCGCGAGCACAATACAAGAAAAATTTCCAGATATTGTACTAATGAAGATCTTATTAATATTTTGTTGTGCACATCAGACCCATATATGTCCAGTATTCGACAAAAATGGAAATCAACCTCATTAGAGTTAGATGAAGAAGCTAAACAACTACTGCAAAATGAAAATCAAAGCTATTTGGAAGAAGTTTTTTACTAATATTGTTTAATTAATACTAGTTTAAAGATTATAGTTTGTTTCTAATTTTAGTATAAATTTTTATTAATACATTTAAATAAAATATATGTGCACTTTAAATCAATAGTAAAAGTTTACTTAACATTTTATCGATGTTGTGTTCTGTATATAATATATCCAAATGGTATTGATATTGTTGGGAATTTCAGTGTTATTTTTCAGTTTAATCCTCACAAGAATTAGCTTTCTTTCAAAAAAACCAACCTTTGGCCCCTGTGAATATTGAGACTAAATAAATGTCAGGGGCCAAATGTTCGCATTTTCTGACCAAAATTAAGTTTAGGAATAATAAAAAGTATTGGTTGTAAAATACGATTGAAGAAAATAAGAAATTATAAAAAAAAATACCTATTTAAAATGTCAAAATATTCAACTTTTACATGGAAACTCAACAAAAAATTAAAATGCATTTTTAACTCCACATTACTTACGTTCCTATCAGTCGATTTTTACGTTTGAACACGCAAATTGAAGTTTAAAGTCCCTCCTATTGAACAAAACAAATTGCGTAAAAAAATACCAATCCGGTCAAAAGTTATAGAGTTTTGACCGCTATCTCGCGAAATTGACGACTGTGCGACCGCCCTTAAATCTGGAGTACCAATAAAACGATAAACGCGTGTATTAAATGTATCCAGAAGAATTGGCAATACCTTCAATGCACAAACTATTTTTGAAGAATAGTTCATGAAGTTTAGGAAACTATTTTTGAAGACTAGTTCATCGGCATTGTAACAAATGTCCATTTCTCTCATTAGTTTGTCAATGTTCTTGAAGAAAGATTTTTGCTCGCTATTCACAAGAAATCATTCTTACAGAGTTAATTGTCGATTCCTATATGGTATGACTAGCTTAAAACCCCGATACTTCGTTATCGGTAGTTTTAAATACCGGAATATATTAAAAATAAAACTAAATTCTTTTTCATAAGAACTTTTCGTTTAATATTTTTTTTCACTGAAAAAAAAGTTTACCAAATATTTTCCTAAGAACGTTTTAGAAATCTATATTATAAATGAGTAATTTGAAAAAATTTTATTTAAAACAATTGTGATTTTAAGTAAAATGCAAATTTAAAAGTGACAGATAAGCCCCTACCGGCTTATCTACGCCGGTGATGGAGATACTCTAAATTGAGCCTGTTTAATATCAAGGGCAAATTTTAGAGAATAAAATTTTTGTAACACATATTTCCAAAATTAAATATGTTCTTAACTTAATTTTGATTTTTTAATTTTTATATGACTCTGTGATGAAATAAAAATCTCTTTTCGTTACCCATATAACTTAGAACGCCGGTATTGTCTAATGTCTGCCGATTTTGTATAATGTGTTCTTATTACAAAATTTTATATTTTAAATCAATATTAAAGAAAATAAATAAGTTTAAACATTTAATGCTACGAAATTAATTTTGAATAATTTATTTATTATTATTTTATGCAAGTTGAAAAAGCAAAGCAATAATTTAACTTCTTTCAAGCTTAAGTAAATAATGCATTAATTTTCAAATGTATTTTAAAAATTCTATCTTCTTTATGGCCATTAATCAATTTTTTTTTTTTTTTAAGTAACCCAAGTGAAAATGATAAATATGGTTATATAAGAACATGCATGATTCCATGTATGAGCATATATTGATTCATATGTCAGCATGTCTGAAGATGTATGACATGTATTGAAGCAAATACGGGTTCATACATGAAAAACAAAACGTTCATATATGGTAATGTATGATATCATGTATTGAAATATCTGCTAAATATTGTTCCATATATTATTATATATTTTTTATTGTTGTGATATATTTACATGCATTATTTACTTAAAAATAAACAATTATTGTTTCTGAAAGTTATTGAAAGTTAGATTTTTAAGTCGCTGAATCTGAAATTGATTTTATTTTTAAAAAGTCGTATGAGCGTTATAACTCAATATAGCTTCGCTAAGAAAAACAATTAATTGTTGCTTCAAATTATGTTTTATTTATATTTAGAATAGTGTTGTAATGTGCTACTATTTTACAGATATAATTTGCAATTTGCATTACATGAGAATAAAATATTCAGTTTTTTTTTTCAAACATTTTTATTTAGCCTTTGCACTCCTGAAACCCACACGGATGGGTTCTGTCATTCATTGATAACTTTACGGTTTTTGGTCAAACCACCAAATGCTTTCGACTCAGTGACTAAGTTTTTTATTTTTTATCAGAAACTGTTATATTATTCAAAATTCGAATATTGTTCTTATTTCTTTTTTTTTAGTTTTTTTAATTTTTCTATGTCGTCTCCTGAAACCCATCCAAGTGAATTGTTTCAGGATATTGTTTTTTTTTTTATCACTATTTAGTATAAGAATTGCCATTATATAGTACAGCAAGCATAATGATTTCTTAAAAATGTTGATTTTATTAATTTATTATTGAAAATAAAATAACATTTTGACAAATTTATCTAAATTTGTGGAGCGAAGTATGTATATTGGTCCATATAACAATGTTCGCACTTTGTGTCAACAAGAAATTATTTATTTTTCTAATACATATGCAAATTTCTGCTTATGCTTTGGGTACACACACATTAATGACTGACCCCAGGATGCCATTGTCCAATATTGATGAAATTTCACTCATTCAATATTTAATATCTTAGAAGTTATTTCGTATATTTTCCCCCCTATTTGGAACTTATAATTTAACCTCTGATACACAGAGATGGGATTCTACCCGGTATTTACCCGATGCATTTGTAAATACCGGGTAAATAAAAGATAAATACCGTTTTTGGGAATTTATTTGGGTATTTATAAAAATTATTTGAAATGCAACATCTAACAAGCTCTAGTTGTCAATCAGCTGAAACTTCATTTGAAATTAGTAATTTGATTTAATGTTTTCAATAGCACGTGTGTCGTTAAATATCAAAAGCGGATAAAATCGAATTAAAACTATATTAAAGTGGATTAAATTGACTTAAAATTGTGGAGAAGGTATGTATTTATTAGTGAAGCTAATATTAATGAAATGCAACAATAAACTTTAATCATTTTTATGTTCAGTCATGGGAAGACCTAAAACTGAAAAAATATGGAAGTATTTTGCAACAAGTCGAAGCAACACAAACACCAACTGTGCACATATTGTGACACGGTTTATAAACAGGGAAATGTTAATAAAATGACTAAACATTTAATGAAATGTCTAAAATGTCCCGTTTTGGTGAAACAAGATATTGATCAAACGAATCTAGGTGAACTTACAACAATTTCAATGGATAATTCGACTCAGTCTAGTGATGTTTTAAGCTCTTTGAATTCTCTCCAATCATCAAACTCATGCCAAATAATGTCTGATGAGTATAAAGAGGACCTTCATGAGAAACTGACCAATGCTATTAGCGTATCTGGTGCTCCATTTTCAATGGTGGAACATCCGCTGTGGGTACAGTTTTTTGAAGAATTGCAACCTTCATATAAATTGCCAAGCAGAATGGCAATTTCCACTAGTATTTTAACAAACTATATAATGAAACAGTGAACGATATTACTATGTAACTGAAGTCCGCAAGGTACTGTCATCTCCAGTGTGACGGGTGGAGCAACATTCGAAGGTGTACTAAATTTTCTAGTTTCAAAGGCAGATATTGTTTTTGTTCGCAGTTTGGCAACGGAAAGCAACAACATAGTTTATACCCACCTTTTTGGTAAATACCCGGGTATTTAACAATTTTTACCCAATTTACCTATTTTACCGGGTATTTACCATTTGCGTATTTACCCTTTGCCCATCTCTACTGATACACAATAATTCATCAATGTTTTTTGAATAAAACTTTTATTTTATAATCTTAAATGCAAAGCTCTCTATTTTTAATAGAAAATAATCGATATGTCAGGCAAGTGTATTTCATAAAACTGTAAAATGCGTCTTGTGACGAAATTATCCATGTTCACCAGGTGAGTAGTCCTAAACAAGTAAATATTTTTTGTATGATAAAGAACTCGTAAGACTTTTCCGATATTTTACTTCTCCAATTTTCAGTGTGCGAATATGTAAATTTGCAGCGAATTTGTAAATTTGCAGACTTTTGATTCGCTAACTACCATTATTATTCTTTTTTTATCTCTTCTTCATTAGCCTATTATGAAATGTTGGAGTAAATGGATTTTTTTTATTTAAAATATGTGTTAAATACATGGTTGGCAAGCAATACCGCTAAAATACCGTTATCGATTCAAAACCCTTTCAACTGCTATTGTTACCGAAATAACTGAAATATCGCTACCTTTAAAATAGAATTTCATCATACTTTTCATTATACTTGTGTGAAGTAAAGTATAAACACATGTGTGATAATGTAAAACGAACATTTTACTAATTTTGCAGTAGAAGCAAAAAACATTTTATATTAAAAATAATAGTGTTTTAATCGCAAATTTTTCCAAAATTATTAAAAAAAACACAGACAAATTTATTTCTGGCAACACAAAACACATATCGCTCATTTACTTCAATAACGTCATAACTCAAAAATTTTGATTTTGTAGAAAATGAGTTTAAAGTTTTCAATTTACTCCCACCTTGAAGAAAAAAATAACGACATAATTTCTTTCAAGAGGTGAGTATACAAGCTATCAATACGAATTTTTTACACAATATGATAAGTGATATAACGAATAATTCTGCATCATTAACTCAAAAATCATGTTTTCTGAGTTGTGACGTTCTTGAAGTAAATGAGCGATATTTTGAATACTCGAACAGTTATGTTAGCTAGGTCCCTTTGTCTTGTATTTTTCTGAAACAAAAAGCCCTAACTCCGTTGAAGATGTTTCAATACGCATAACATTTATGATATGAATGTGATGTTTTAATATTTTTTTTTTTTTTGATTTAGTTATTAAGAAAGCCTCGTTTAATAAATTTATGATTACACTTTTTTAATTTAATTTTATTAATATATTATAATAAAAAATTATATTTAATTAATTTAGGAAAAAAAACAAAATTTTACGATAAATTGTTTAATATAAATACTTTTTTTTATTATATTGTCAAAATTGTTGTTTTAACCAATTTTTACAGTTGTTTCAAAATTTTTGTGGTAAAAAATTATTAGTTATTTTTACGACATTATTAGTTATTTTTATTATATTTGTTAGTTGTTTGAACAGTTAAAAACAACTAAATTTTTTGTTATTTTGGCGTGAATTACCTTTGTCGCATTTTAACTGAATTTACAGTGGTTTTAACTATAATTTTCGGTAGATTCTACTGTCAAACTTTTTTGTGTCTTATTATTAATATGTTCATAGTTTGCAAATAGTAATAAGAACATTTCATTGTATCTCCAATGCATAAAAACGATATAAATTTGCATTTTGAGTAGGATGTAGGAAATGCAATTTTTTATTGTAATTGAAAGAAAAACTAAAATTTTTTTTTGGAATTATTTTTAAAATACCGGAAAAGCTCTTCAAAACGGTTTGTTTTTACCAATTTTTACATTTGTTTCAAAATAGTAAAACATTTTAATTTATTTTTACGACAATGTTAGTTATTTTTGCTACATTTGTTAATTGTTTCCAACAGCTAAAAACAACTACATTTTAAGTTTTCTTTTGCCTTTGTCGTCTTTTTAATTAAATTTACAGTTGTTTTAACTGTCATTTCCAGTGGATTCTACTGTCAAACTTTTTTTTAGTGTTATTATTAATATGTTCTTAATAAGCAAATTTTAATTAGAAAATTTAATTGTATCTCTAATAAATGCGAAAGTTAATTAAAAGTAAAATTAATTTTCTAAGGGAATAGTGTCATAAAAATTATGACAATCTGCTTGTAGCAATATTGTTAAATCCTGAAGTTTTTACAGTTCCTTTTTGATATTTTTAATCTGTTTTATGTAGTTGGAAAGGTGCCAATTTTTTATTGTATTACAAATTCTTTTTCTTAAAAATATATGCATAGTAAAGAATTGCCGAAATAATTTATTGAAAAAATGTATTTCTTGATAGAATTAAGTATTTTAAAAATTATAATTTAAAATCCCGACAACCATGGAAACCCTGGTTATCATTATATTATAGAGCTTTTTTAAAAAGGTTAAAATCGGGTGGCATGTGCTTATGGCTGAGAATAAAAAATATTTTGTTAAAATCCGAATTAAATCTTTAAAAATGGTACGAGGGTATACGCAACAATTAAAGAAACACCAACAAAAATCGTTGTTTTATTAAAAATAAAATTACAAAAATTTAAAAATCTTTCCACGTAGGGGACGAGAAGCCCGCAATAATAAAAACATATAATAGAAAATCGTTCTTACAGTTTAAACTGTACAGTCTCGCATATGCATAAAAAGGTTCTTTCGAAAAAGGCCACTTAAAGTTTAATGATAAGTTTTCTTCTAAAAAACGCGAACAATACTTTTTTAGCATTGTAGAACTAAAAATAAATTTAACTTGCGCTGAAAATTATAGTAAGTATAGTAGAATCGGTTCATTAAAAACAAAAAATTAATTTTATTTATACCTAAAATTAGTGTAAAGTAGAATTACTCCAAAAACTTTTTTTCTGAGTGTACTAAGGAAAAAGTATTAATAAAAGAAGATTCTTTTGATTTTTAGACTGTTATCGACACGCACAAAAAATACCTTTAAATGGCAATTTTTTCTTCTAATTATTTATTTTTTTTCCACTATTTGTTCATTTTAATCTATGTTAACTTTTATTTGTGTATAGCACGACACTTGTGTTAAGACATGTGTTAACTTTATGAAATATTTAAAAAAATAAATCCTGTCAAAAAGAGAGTGTTTCCAATTCAGTTAATCGATTAGCCGATTTCTCGATTAATCGCCTCTGTTTAGTTTAATGTCGAAACAAATAATTGAAAACACAAATAACTATTCGACCCGAATAATCGGTAAACTAGGTCGATTAACCGGTTAAATTTTGTATATGGATTTTTTCCTTATAAATTATGAAATGCACTACCAACACACCAAGTTTCGAAAAAATATCTTGTATATTACACATTATTTAAGATTTTCTAAAATAGGGATGTAAAATATGGTGAAAACTTTAAATTTATTTCAAAAATCGTTTTAGTCCCCGTTTCTTGAATAACTCGGGAAATACTGGTCCAATCTGGGTGAAAAACCTACTATTCTGGATTCTCGACTCTCTTTCAGAATCTTTCACCCAAATTTGATTTCGAGTTTCCCCGTATTTTCCAACATTTTTGAAGCATGGCAACCCTAAAATGTAAAAGCATGTTCTCAAATGTTTTTTTCTTCTAATTGGTATAATTTCTAAACTAGTAGAGATATCACCATGAAACTTTTACCAGAGTGTTGCATGGAAGTTGGGGTATATAATGGATTATCATTTTTCAATCCAGTTCCAGATATTCTATAAGATTTTTATGGTTAAAAATTAAATTTTGGTTTTGTAATAATTCCAAAACTAATGGACCTGGGCCATTTAGATCAGCACCAAATTAAAGCTCAGTTTTTCTTTAGTTTTTCGCAAAACTTGCTACTTTTTTCAACTTCGGCTCAAAAATGGGAAGAAAAGCTCAGAAAAAAGGAACTCTTTATAAAATATCATCAAATTCTTTTAAAATCGAGTAAAAGCGATGCCTCTGAAGGAAGAACTTTTTTAAACAACTTAAAGCAGGTGAAATATGGTCTTTAAAAAATTAGAAAGAATATTTTTAACTTCTTTTTTAATTCTTTGAAAAATTAAATTTAATGTAAACTAATATTTCCATTGTTTTAAGACAAGGTTGAAATCGATGTCAAATTTTACATTAATTCTGTATGCATTTAACTTCTGCCATTTTAAAGCGTATTACACTCTAACAAATTTAATAGAGCCTGAAGCCGGTTCACTAAAAATGTAAGATTTTTTTACAAGAACCAAATAGTTCTAAAATTTATTATTGGAGTATCTGTTCTACTTTGGAGCAATTAAATCAGTTGCTTTGAAAACAATTTCAAGCAAAAACCATTGGCGTAAAGTCGTCCCCTGAATTTCGCATATTGTTTCTTAAAGAAATCGCAGGATGTATCGAATGATTTTTAATAAACGTTTAGGCCGACTTTTTAACATCTAGATTATCTTTAATCTTAGTTTAAACAGTTTGTATCTTGAATACTGCAATTGGAATTTGTTTTATTCTGTTTTAATTCATAAAAAACATATATTCTGAACTAGAAAAAGTGGTTCCGGCAAGTGTTTATTAAGAAACTTGGAAATATCAAACCAAATTCGATTTCGGGTTAACTAAACCGAATTCAGCTGACGTCCCAAAAACTCTGCCTTAGGCTGAAGTTTAGGAATGCCACACAGAGATTTTTAATGACATTTTTGAATAAACTAATGTCGTTTTTTTCATATAGTAAATGAAAAAAAATTTAAACTTAATGAAAAAGCTTCATATCTTTTACGAAACTTTTTCATATGAAATTTTTAATAAATAAAATTAAATTTTTAATAAAATTAAATGTTTTACTTTTAAATTTTAAAAAATTAAATCCAAAAATTTATTTTTTGATTTTTTATCATATATTATGATGTGAGCATGATTATTCAAGTTCAAGATCATTTGTTTTTTGTTAAACAAAAAACCGTGCAATGTTTATTAATTAATCAAAAAAGTTTTCTATCCGCTAACTTAAAGCAGACTTTATCTACTAACAGGTCCTTACATGTTTCATTTCGCGTCACCGAAAAGCATCAGAGAACCAATGCAGAAGGGGTAGAATATTTTTACACAAATTTTGAAGGAAAAAAGATCAACGCTTTACCCGTATTGTTTTATTTACCCAATGAGAAGTAAAAAACCAATTTTGGAAGAATTGACCTAATTCAAATCAAAAATAAAACATTTTTAACTAATAAACATTGTTTGTGTATAGGCTATAATCCCTAGTCATAATACACTGTGTTGTTATTGCTTATTAAATAAACAACAACACTTTCTGACTATAGTATTAGGACCATAAATCAGTTTTGCCGTACTCTGCAATTTTTTAAATGTTTTACTTTTAGCGGACAGAAAACTTTTTTGATAAATAAATATACATTGCACGGTTTTTTTTGTTTAACAAAAAACAAATGATCTTGAACTTGAATAATCTTGCTCACATCATAATTTTTAATAAAATTTTATAAAAAATTGCATTAATTTAATGAACAGCTTCAACGGACGAGTTGCAGCGACATTTCAAAGATCTAATGCAAGATTTCATTGATATCATGTAGATAATCTTCTCAGTGCAGTGGCTGTGTTAAATTGATAACGCATTTTGTCTGTCATTTAGCAAAGATTTGTTGTTTGATTTTGTTTGCTATTTTGAGTCTACAATTATTTAGAAAAAGATTTTGCTAATTTTACAGAGAAAAATAAAATTTTCAATTAACTAAAATTCACATCGAATATAACTATAATTTTGTAAAGTCAATAGATTAATTTTTTTCTTATTATTAATATTTAGCAAAAAATCCGTTAAATTTAGCAGTTTTTATTGCAAAGTAATTTTTAACTGATTTTAAGTGGCTTTTCCTGCTATTTTTACAGGTTTATTTCTATGAGTGTACGAACTAAAATATATTATAATTTTGAAGCCATATATTATTATTATTACTGTTTTATTTATCGATTTCCTGCGCAACAAGAACAAGTCTTATAATTAAAGCACAAGATTATATTGGTTTACAAGGAATGCCACATAAAAAATTAATATTAAATATAAAATTAAAAAAAAAAAAAAAATAAATATACTAAAATTAATAATATTAAAAGTTACATGAAAATTTTAAAACAATGTATAAATAAACATAAAATAAAGATATGATAACATTTTACAAATTAATCTTAAACGAGAAATTTTTATTTAAGTTTAGCAAAAGATTCAAATAAAAATTTCCTAAAAAGAATTGCGCTGCTATTTGTTTGTTGGTTGTTTGGCACATCATTCCAAAGACGAACGGCGTTTATGAAAAATTGCCATTCTGACACAAGACATTTAAATCTAGGTATAATCATGTTCTTACCCCGGGTAGATCTAGCAAATTGTATAAAATTAAAAAGGTATTGTGGATTTTCAGTTTATGCAACTTTGTGCAGAAAAATAAGGACTCTAATTTTAAGACGGTTTTCGAAAGATACACCGTAAAGATTTTTTGAAACAGCAGAGACTCCATCACTCTTCCTCAATCCGTAAACATATCTTATGATGTAGTTATACAAAACCTCTAATTTTTTCTTGCTGATGGAATCACATTTAGCGAAAAGTTCACAGCCGTAAATTAGACTAGGAATCAGGTAAGCCTTTGCAAGAAGTTGCCTTACTCTTAGTGGTGTATGGTGGTGTGTTACCCACAGCGTTCGAAGTTTCACATAGGTTTGAACTACGAGAGTATTTATGTGGCTTGACCAGGATAAATTGTTGTTAAACACTACCCCTAAATTCTTAACTCTTTGCACCATTTCGATTTTTTTATTGTTATTAAAATATCAATTTCAAAAAGTGGTGTAATGGATTTTATATGAATTACTAAACATTTTGATTTTGATTTGTCGATGAAGATGAAAAGTTGAAACATTTTTTTAATTTCATGTATAACGTTTGGTGGTTTACAGTGTCGAATGCCTTGGAATGGTCGAGAAGTACCAGGAAATTAATTTTACCATTATCGAGTTCGCGTCTTATATTCTCGGACACGTCAACCAGTGCAGTTACACAGCTGTGGTTGGGACGAAAAACCGATTGATTTTCGGACATTAAAAGATTTTTGTGTATGTAGGAACTCGTTTGCAAATGCAAAATCTTCTCCAAAATTTTTGAAAGAAAACTTAGTGTTGCTATTGGGCGATATTCCGTGTTCGACTTGGTAGTGGTATAACCTTCGCGTGCTTCCATTTTGTAGGAAAAGAACTAGAAGTTATAAAAGTATTAAAAAGGTGTGTAATAAATGGCAATATTAATGGTAAAAGAATTTTAATAAAATTAGGATGTATATTGTCGAAACCAACTGCATTGGATTTAACCAATGAAAAGCAAGATAAAACTTCAACCTGGCTAACACAAGAAAACTCGAAAAATTTTTCTAGAGAAATCGAGTTATTATCAATAGGAGTAATGCTTGGTATTAGATTATTCGTTGAAACCGATGGTATATTGGTGAAGATATTGAGTTCATCAGCGTCAATGGGACAGCTATTAGTTTTACCAGATTTTCCGATACCAATGTCTCGAATAGTACTCGCTGTGTTCCTTGAGTCAATGGCAGAACCAAATCGTTTTGCATAATAGTTGCATTTCGCCAATCTTATCTGACTATTAACATCTTTTCTGGCACAGCGAAATTCATCTTTAACGCTCTGTTTCTAGAACACGTTTTGCTTCACGTTCGTCTAAAAACAATAACAAAATACATGCAATGCAAAAACAAAATACATGTAGTCACCCGTTCGTGTAGAGGCGAACGTGTTGTAGAAACCAGGGGTAAGTCCTGCTGTTCTAAAACGTTTCCATCTAGAGTAAGCTAGATCTCTACGTTGTATAGATTGCTTAATGTTCTTGGTGAACCACGGTTTAGTTTTACTTGTGATTTTTTTCCTAATTAAAGGTACAGTGTCATCATATAGGGATAGAATGTTGTTTTCCAAAAATGCCAGCTGATCGTCAACAGAACTCATAAGTAAATGTTATTCCAATCAAAAGAAGAGAAACTTTCATATAGCCAGGTGTAGGTTATGTTTCTAAAATTCCGGTAACTATAAAACTGATCCTCTTGTTGTAACGAAAAATCATACACTAAAAACATCAAGTCATGTTTGGAAAACAAGAGGCAGAAATTTGATCAAATAAAACGACTTTCGATGGATCACCCACAAATATAATATCAATTAGTGTGCTATTGAGAGTTGTAAAATGTGTTGGCATTGTAAGATTAGTAGGTGAAAGTCCTAGTGATTCCATGCTATCCTTAAGGGTCGATTCTTTGAGTAGATTTGAATTGAAGTCACCTAATATCACTACATCATTGTACGGCATGGTTAAATTTTCTAAAATTTCGACAAAATTGTCAAAAGGAATGTTAAATTTGGGTCTATAAACGCATCCCACTAATAATTTTCTCCCAAATGATGAGATTTCGGTAAAAATGTATTCAATCATATCCGTTTGGCAATATAATATTAATTTTCGGATCCGAACGTATATGTCACTTCACATATGATAATATATGATCATTTTCACTTGGGAAGGTAAATTAAATTATTTATTATATGTAAAAAAAAAGCAGAATAACTTAAAACTAATAAGCAAAAACATTGCCTCATTAAAAATTTATACATATAATGTAGAAATAAAAAATTAATTGAAAAAATAATATATTTTTTGACTTATATAAATTAAAACATAAAAAATAAACATTTAAAACTTAATATAACGAAGCAAGTGCAAATTTGTGTATTTTTAAAATGTTGCATGTTAAATATTTTAATTTTAAGTACTTAACTTAAAACTAATATATGCAAAAAAAAAATGCATTTTACAAATGAACAAAAATTATTTGGCGGGGATTTTAAATGTATAAATTCTTTAAATAGTGGTTAGAAATATCAGGCATTTTAAGCAAATATTTTTTTTTTTAAAAGGAATAAAACCAATGTTCCTACGGGCAATGTGGGATTAAATACCATTAAAGCATATATCACGTGATTAGTTTGAGCAGGACTTATTGCAGGACTGATGAAATATAACATTGCTGTAGGTTAAGCAGTGCCAATTATACCCTGCGGGAAACGAAGGTTCGATTGATCTAAAGTGACAAATCTGTGATATATGATTTGGGGGAACGTCACAAAACAGGTGAAACCAAAATTGTGGTGCACCAAAAAGTTTTAATTTTGGTGAAATGACCAATCACTTGACTATAGTTATGGTGACAAAACATTCACTGGTTGCTACCAGGTATATCATGTAATTGGAGAAAAAGTAACATAACATCAAAGTGTACTGAATCAACTAGGGCCGTTGCAGTTAAGTTATTACTGGTCATTGAACTGGTTCAAAGCCGTTAGCAGTGGATGAAAACATGGCAATTAGTGCCAAAGGAATCAGTCCCTTGACTGCAACACAGCAGACATAACACTGAAGGAATTTTATCTGTACCGACTATGTGACAGTAGAAACGAAGACGTAACACTCCACTGGTTTAAAAGAACTAAACACGGAACTGCGACCAAGGCTGCCAGATATGGCGATTTCTTGCCAAACGTTGCGATCTTGAACTTATACTTACTTTGTTGGGTATAGACAAAATTAGCTAATTATAAAATTGATTTTTGTTGTGCCTTTTTTAAGGTTTTTTGAACAGGAAAAGTGCGCTGAATAAAAACTGACAGGTTACTTGCTAATTACTTTTCGCATGCCCGGCGACATGTACCCTTAGACCAGTGCAGTGGTACGTCTCAAAACTATTTCAGTCAAACTACCCCTGTTACAGAACACATTGCGCTTAATATGTAAATCCTAAAATGGTCATACTTTGACACTAGCTACTTCTAACTAATCCCGTAGTATATTCATTTCAGTCTGCATGGTGATAGGTTACCTTGGTCAAGTTATTCGATACGTCACACAGTGCTCCACAGGTAGCAAATTGTCACCTCCTATGACAAGCCCATGTTAAAAGTACCGCTCACTTTCATATAACAGAACCGAAACTAGGACAGGTTCATACACACAAAGTTCTAGTCACATGACCATACCAGTTACTGGCCCATTTCCGGCAGGGTATCTACTGCTAACTAATCTCGTAGTATATTCATTTCAGCCTGTATGGTAATAGGTTACCTTGGTCAAGTTATTCGATACGTCACACAGTGCTCCACAGGTAGCAAATTGTCACCTCCTATGACAAGCACATGTTAAAAGTACCGCTCACTTTCATATAACAGAACCGAAACTAGGACAGGTTCATAGACACAAAGTTCTAGTCGCATGACCATACCAGTGACTGGTCCATTTCCCGCAGGGTACTAAAGAAATGGTTCCAAGTCTGGTTAATCCGGCCTTGGATTAACCAGACTTGTGCCTACTTAAACTGGTTTAAGTAGGCACGAAAAAATCATTAGTAAGATTTTGCTTATTGGAAATTAAAGATGGGCCCCTGAACCGAATTTTGCATGATTAACAAGAATCACGATTGAGTGAAAATCACATTTACTCACCTATTTAAAATTTTTTGGGTTTTAAAATACAAAATAAATAGCATAACTACATATGGGTATATAAAAGCTAACTCTACTACACTGCGTTGCAAAACTATAATTACATATTAATTTCACTAAATTTAGTTAAGTTAAAAAAAGTAGAAGAGTTTAACCGGCATAAAAGTGATACCAATAAAACATTTATAATATTTAACAAAAAAACAATTAATTTTCTTTTTATTTTTATTTTACTATTAAAAAAGAAATAACAATAGACGTCCCTAGAAAAAGTCAACAACAAATTTACGAAACGTCAGGAGAAAATGTAATATAAATGTGTTTTTATTTACATTAATTGAATTTAGGCCGAACTAGCTTATTTTGAAGACAAAACCAATTAGTGTTTCATAACTATAAATACACTTAACTTAATATTTATATCATAATATTCAAAAATTTAAGCAGCAGTTCTAACAATACCAGAGTCCTAAATTTTTTGAATAAATTCGAAAATTCGATCAGACATACTGTTTACCAGATTTATTAGAAGTCCTTCCGCTATAGATCTCCACGCATCAATAACAGCCTCTTTTAGAAGAAAAACGCCTTCATACTGACGGTTTTCTGCGTAAACTCGACGGGTTAATACTGCCCAAATCTTTTCTACGGAGTTTTGATCTGGAGAACATGCGCTCCACTCCAATACTCTTATATTTTTTGATGATAGCCATTCATTCCATTGTCAGACGACATACATATCTAATTGCCTTGTTGGAAAATTAATTTTTCTTTGTTGCTATTTTCAATAAATGGCACCAATTGCTATTCTAATATTGTAATGTACGTAGAAGAATTCATTCTGGTGCTTGGAAATGTAAAATCAACCATACCGTAGAAACAAAAAGTTAACCAAATCATTCAGTATCCGACTCCGAACTTATTGACCTTTCTCCAGTGGGTTTGTATATTCCTTTTATCGAATTAAAGGCGATCAGTTTTGTGGAGGGTAAAAACATTGTCACATTGAAGGGATAATAACATTAGTTTTTGACGGGTAATTCTCAGAGAATCCTTTAAGAGTCTACCTCTGGTTGATTTGGACACATTTAATTTACATTCATCGATTATATATTGAGACTATTCATTGTGTTGATTATTTTACGCGGGTACCGATCAGAAAAATTTTTTTTTTGGACCGCCTGTTTTATTTGTACCATTAGCACTCGAATTATTGGCAATATTTGTGACAACCAGATGTGAACGGTTTATTTTTCTGGCAATTTCCCGAAGGCTTAAGCTACTTTTTAAATAAGCTGAAATCTGCTCTTTTTCAGAATCACTTGGATATGAACCAAGCGGCATTTAATTTCAAATTGATTAGAATTGCATAAAAAACTAAAATAATTCTTTAAGTTTTCTCAAATTGCTATTCGTCCAGTTTTTATAACCCATAATAACAAAAAAGAAAAAATGGACATATTTAAAAAAACCACCAAAAACCCAAAATAAAAAAATCTAATAAACTGGAAAAATTTGATAATATATAAAAAATTCGCATAAAATTTAAGAAAAACGTGATATTAAAAAAAAATCATCTCTAAAATTTCAAAAAATTACCAAATTGAAATAGATCAGTAAAGTAAAAAAAAACACCAAAAATTAAAAAAGCACCAAAATTTAAAAAAATCACCAAAACTAAAAAAACAGCAGAAATTGAGATAAAATATTACAAAAATTAAAAATGTTTTGCGATTATTTTAATTTTAACAATTTCAAAAAAATATTGGCATTTTTTTTAAATTTTTTTGATTTTTTTAAGTTTAAACGATTTTTATAATTTTTTCCCGTAATTTTAGAGATATTTTTTTTTTTAATTTGGCGGTTTTTATAATTTTGTCGGTTTTTTAATTTTGGCGAAATTTTCATATATTAGCGATTTTTAGTTTTGGGGACTGTTTTTAATGTTAGCGATTTAAAAAAAAATAATTTACCTATTAGCGACTATTTTAGCGATTTTTTTTTAACTTTGGCTTATTTCTTTTTAATTTTAAAGATTTTTTTTAAATTTTGGCGATTTTTTAGTTTTGGTGATTTTTGAAATTTTGTAATTTTGGCGATTTTTTCCAAGCTTTACGATTTTTTACATAATTTTTGGCGGTTTTTTGCAACTTTTAATTAAAATTTTAATTGTACCTACTAAAAATTTGTTTGAAATTAACAATAATATTTAATTAAATTTTTAATAAGTATGATTACAACTTTAATTGAAAATAAAATCAATTAAATAGTTAAAAAATATTTTATTTGATACTACAATTTCTTTAATATGTCCGAATACAATTAAGCTTAATAGATATGATTAAAACTTTAATTGAAAATAAAATTAATTAACCTATTACAAATTATTTTAATTGATACTACAATTTCTTTAATAGGACCGAATACAATTAAACTTTTAATTGAATCAACAACTATTTTAATTACAACTCGATTTTAGTTTCTTCTATTATGGCATGACTCACTGATATAATTATTTTTGTATTTTTGGGTAGCAACGTGATGAAAATCGATGCTAAACTGAGAAAATGCTCCCCTTGAAATTTGGTATACGGGTTCCTCATCCGGTGTAGACACTGGTATGAAGGGGGTTTTGGAAAATATTACGGTGAGGACAAAAAGTCACCGCATTGGCAGCCTAACCAAATCATTAAAGCAACGAACTTGAAATTTGGTTGTAGGAAAAGAGTCCCCCTTGGCGGCCTGACCAAACTGCTGAAGCGATCAACTTGGAATTTGGTAAGTCGATTCCTTATACCGCGTACAATTCAAATAATAAAATATTTAATAAGGACAATATTAAACAAATATATTTTCCATCTAGTCCGGGTAACACAATAAAACTTTTTGGATCGACAGATAAACATGATTTTAATATACTAAAAATCAGAGCAAAATTTCCCAATATTTAACCACTCTTTTAACCTCTATTTTGCCCAATTTTTTTTTGCGAAATTTAAAAAAAATTTTATTATACGTCTCAAACTGAAGACGGCCCGGTGTCTTTTTAACGGCCCGGTGTCTGTTTATATTTTGCGAATTTGTTTGATTCACGTTATTCAAGCTTAAATGTAAGAAAAAATCATATCCTGTCAATTGGTCACCTCCAATGACAACGCCATATTAAAGTCCCTATCGTATAAAAAGTCCAATCTTGGTCCGGTCACTTGCACCTTCTGAAATATCCTACGTTCCTTCCGGAACCGGTCCATTTGTAGAATATTTTTTAAATAAATTCGCTAATTTAGATAACTTTATTGTGTCCAAATTGCAAATATATAATTCCAATCAATGAATTCTTTAAAAGTTCTGTCTTCTAACTGATTATTATATTTAAAGGTGCTATAAAAGCTCATGCAAAGTGGTCAACACTAAAAAAACAAACCTACGGCTAATTGCAAATACATATTTCCTTTTTTTCAGTTGGCGGTTTTAAATTCATAAAAAAGAAAAACCCTTGAAAAAATATTTGTATCATGCTTGAGTGATTGCCATGAATACCAGCCAACTCAAAGTCGTTTAAAAGACTAGTCTGATGGAGTCATAACCACAGTCAAATGAATAACACAGTCGAGCAATTATCCAATTAATTTAATACTCGTATGTACAAAAACTTTAAAATTTACATAAATTGTTTTTATTACAAAGAATTATTACACACACAAAGCCAAAGAAAAACCTTCATTAAACAAATTATTAATTTGTTAAATATTTTCATTACAAAGGATTTTCTGCTTGTTAAAGTTTAAATGGAAATAGAAAACATTTTAATTAAAATATGCTTTAATTTAAGTTAATTTGTTTCATTGTTAGTCAAGTACAAAACCATGACATTTATATTCAAATTCACAGTATTTAATATCGCTGTTGTACTCGTATGTATAAATGTATTGATTGAACACCTGCAGTTATAATTTAATATCAATTTTATAACAAATTGTTTTTCAATATTACAATAACAAAATAAAATGTACATACATATGTATGTATCGATGTATTTATGTAATTAACTACACGCATATGTTTAAAACAATTTAAATTACATATTCGATTTCAATTGTAAATGACTAATGTATAAAAATCATACACACCAAACATATTTCTTCGGATCTTAACATAAAAAAACGTTGTTGAATAATAAATTCTGTAATTGAATCAATCAACAAATTATCAATATAAATACTTTCACTTGTTTATAGTCAGTCTATGTAGCATTGATATTTTTTTGTTATTGAATTAATTACATAATTAATTGGTCACAATAATTTTTAATATGACGCACAGTGCGGCCGAAGGCCGAACTTTAAATTTAAAATTATACGCACAACTTTTGCAAAATCAGTATTACCTTCAGCTCGCAATTTACTTGTTGCTGAGTATAGGAGAGCTTCTGTTGACACATTCGCTCGTAATTCTTCTGTTTTCCTGCGTTTACTTCGTTCAGAAGATTCTGAGAAACTGAGTTCTCGCCGACCTGCATTGGAATTTTTCCCAAAATTTTGTTTTTGTTTTGACTCTTTTTCAGTTCAATGGATTTTTGAAACCAATTATTATTTGTTTTCAAAAATTTTTCTTCTATTCTTTTACTTGAATCCCATTTTGATCTTATTATATGCACTTGATCTGATATTTGCTTTTTTTCATCAACTGATAAATGATAATTTGAATTTTCAATTTCGAATAAAAGTGTTAACACCTTAGCATACATTTCTTTCATATCATCCTTTAGAATTTTTTTTATTTCTTGGAATAATTTCAGCCTTTTTAGGTCACCTTCCATCTTATTACTGGAACCTGCAAAATAAATACATATTTTTTATTATCGTTAAATTACGTATATAAATTAAACAAAAATTAATATCTGGAATAAATTCAACAAAAAATTATATTTTCGGATATAGTTTTGATTGTCATACTATGTATTTTACTGAAAAATTCTATTCCACAAAAAGTTGTATAAAAACTAAAGTAGCAGAAGGTAGCAGCTAAATCTTGTTTTATTCAGTAACTAATACTTTTCTGAGTAACCTCTAATAGGTTTTAAGGCAGCATACGATAGCGTTTTATTACTATATGGTTTGTAAACTCAAATTTTATATAAAAAAACACAAAAAATATATCCTCAAATTTCTACTGCTAAAAAATTTTTGTTACGGTATTGAAATTTACTAAAGTTTTTACGTATTTTACTAACCTGTAGACGTAGATTCCATTTGGTTTTGTTAGATTTCCTTTACTGCAAGAACTTTCACACGTGTATAACTTTCCCTGTGTATTTACAGTAATATGATGTTTGGATGAAGGCCACGTTGCGACTGAAAGAAAAGAGGAGACTTAAGGTATAGGACGTTACTATGAGCAGACTTCACTTCATAGAAGATCACTTCAGCCAACTCAACGATGGAAAAACTCTATCTAGAAATTTTTTTTTTTAATTTTGGTAGCAAAATGCGGTCTTCGTCCGCACAGTGTGACGCCTCATATTAGAAATTTATTTTTTATGTAATAAGCTGGGACAAGAACACTAAAAACTAAAAAATATTTGTTTTATTAAAACCAAAAGCATACAAATGAAAAATAAAGTTTTTTTTTAGTCTCTTCAAAAAACATTTTAATTTAATAAAATTTTAAGCGTAAACTTTAATATATTTGTTAGCAATAGTTGTTGAACATAGAAAATTATTGCTCAACGTCGACGGTTGTGATCAGTGCAAGTTTAAACGATGTTAATACTTTTGTTGTGTATTGATTTTCTGAGTTTGTAAAACAATGTCTTGAGGTAAGCGCCAAAAAAATAAAACCATAATTTTTTTGAATAACATTATCGAAATTATGATGAATTTGTTGGCCTGCATATTTTTAGTTTCGTCATCTAGATTTACTTGGGTTGAAAATGGATTTAATTCTTGTAGTTTAGCAATTGCGTTAATGAAAATTTTAAACCAAAAAATTTTTAGTACAGTGTTATATTAACGTCATATAGACAGTCGCAATTAATTTTTAATTTTAAATATGCACTTGACAAATTTAATTTAGAAATGTTGAGGTTAAGAAGAAGAATAAACGTTTTTCTCTAAAAATTATAAACACTATTAATTTTCAAATTAGACTCTAGACTAGTTTCTGATTTTTTAATGGACAGACTCATCAGTGATTTTCCATTTTAAATTGTATTATTATTTTTATTTGTGTCTTTATAATTGTCAGATTGTCTCTATATGATAAATTTTTCATACAACCTGAAGCTGTAAGAATCAAACCTGCGCTAATCTTACATTACAAACGTAACAATACCAAGTCATGACCGTTTAGCGATCACACCCAAGTATGACCTCGAAACTAATGCAGCTAAATTGCAGTTTTCTTTCCTATCGGCTTTTCTGTTATTGTATATTACACTCAGAAGTGACAACACTAACAACACAAATATTCTATTTTTAGATTTTTGTTTATTTTTCTAATCTCCTCCGTCTCTATTTCACAATGTTACCAGATTGACGTATGGTTTTTACGTTCAGGGTTGACAACTTTTGCGTTTTAAGTTGAGACATCGCCACAGGGCAAATTTTAGAATGTATTTTAGTACAGTGTTATATTAACGTCAGATAGACAGTCGCAATTAATTTTTAATTAATAAATGCATATTTAATTTACAAATTTAAATTTTTAATATGACATGAATTGAAATTCGTCAAATATAATGTTTTACGTAAAACTAAGAAAAATGCAATAAAAAAAATGCATTTAAAGCAAAATAAATAAAAATGTTCAATAAAAATATACATTTAAAAGCAAAAAAACAAGGGAAAATATGCAAACATATGCATTTATAGCAAAATATGCAAAATGATGCACTAATTGATGGCATTTTATGCAAATACTTTGATTCGCAAAAATATTTTGTTTACCCTGTTCTCAGACTTAAGGACAAAATATGTATTTGATAAGTCCGGTTCCTGGTAATAAGTAATAATACACGGTGCTATAAAGAAAAAAAATCAAATTGCAATCACCTAGTGTTGCTTGTAAGTCCAACTGAATGCATTACAACACCGGTTTTAGAAGATGCAATATACCCTTAACTTTTCGGGATAACGGTAAAAGAGTAATAAATATAAAACTTCTAAACTACTGATCCGATCGGATCGAATCAAATTGGAAATTGTATAAGAGATGTTAATATATTGTAATATTGTGATTGGGTCGCCCTGTTTTGGTACAGGGCATACTAACAGGTTGAATACCCGTGTATAGAAAATCTTTAACTTTTGTAAATGTGTATGGACTTTTTTTTAGCCTGGAGTAATGTATGTTGTAAGTTAAATCAAAAACATGCTTATAGTTATAGGTTAGAACCTCTACTTTAAATTTTTTTAAATTTAAAAATAAATGCTTTGTTTTTTTGACATTAGTTTTTTTGGTTTATCTACCAAAAAAACTATATTATTTAATCGATAAAAAAAATTCTCCGTATTAATAATACTTCACTATAAAAGAAATCGCAAAACTTTTTAAATTAGCCTAAACAGTTTAGTCGTGAAAAATCATTGAAATTCAAAATTTAAAAAAATTATGAAAAATTGTCATTTTTGGCCAAAAAAGTATTTATATTGCAAGTTTGATATAATTTTTATTAAAAATAAAAATTATGTTCTTTTCGACCTTTAATTGTGCAATGAAAATGAAAATTATTCAAGTTCGAGGCCATACTCTATATTTCTTCATTTGGATATTGTCCTAACAAATAATCTATAGAGTTTTTTGTTTCAAATTTATTATTTGACCCTTTCAGGAATGTGTTGATAAATCTATTTAGGGAATTTTCTAGGTTCACATCATCAAAACACGTTTTGAAAGCGGTAACAATCCCATGCCAAACATCAAACATTCATATAAACTAGTTTACTCACTACATGAGAACTAGTATATGAGCTTGAAGTTAAAGATTATAACCATTGATCAAAAAATAAATTGAAAACTTGTTTGTTATGTGCAAGGTCCACCTCTGGTGAATAATCAATACTTATTTCTATATAATTTTCTTGCAACTTCGTTAAAAAACAAATACAAATTTTAAAATTTTCTGAAAGATAGGGAAAAATTGCATGTTTTTGTTTGAACTTAAAACTATCTTCTTTAATATTTTCTAATATTTTCTAAAACATTAAAAAACCAAATCGGCTTCGAATCGAGAAACCGTTTTTGTAAAAACATATTTTTTACAACTATAAGACAGTTTGGCAAAAATTTAAAAAAAAAATCATTCGAATAATTTTATAAATGTTGGGGAAAAAAAATGCATCTTTTTTATTCGAACTTTAGATTATAACGAATTTTTATTCAAACCAACTCTTTCTTCAAGATTTTTTTTCTGCTCCAGTTTAAAGTAGATTCAAACACAAAAATAGAATTACAACCAAAAAGACAAACTTAAAGGCGCTTTAACTCTTGTTATATACCGCATTCGCTGTTTGTCATTGTTGTTGTTCGTTCCATTTCAGCCCAACATTTACAATAACCACAAATCGTATTGTAGTGTTGTCCACAACATTTTGAAACAATTGCATGGCGGCACTTGTCAAAAGTTTACAAATGCCATACACAAACATGATTGCCGACAATGATCGCTACTATTTAAAACTGGCAACATGATGGTAACCATCATCATCATCAGTAGCGGCAGTAGCAACAGCAACATTAACCATAACATGATCAACTTCTTTTTAAAACTTTAAGATTTACCTTGACTGTAAAAGATGCAATGCAACCAGGTATGGCAGCCAATACTGCTGAAATACTGTACCAAATTAAAAACCCTTTTAACTGAGTATCTTTATCCCTAAAATACTGTTACCGAAATAATTGAAATACCGTTATCTTTAAAATAATGCTATCGATGTAACAAATTGAATTAATTGAAGTAGCGTTATCCTTGAAATAAAGTTGTCGATATAATCTGACAAGATCAGAAAATATAATTGCTGCACACAGAGAATAAATTAGTTGGAGTTCCATTGTATTCAACAAAATTTAATCATTATTCAATAATTTAAATTATAAGTACTTAAAATTCATCATCAGAATAATTAAACTATATTATATAAAATATAAGTTTTTGTTACCAATTTTAAAATAGTTTAGTTTTTTTATAGTTTTGGTAACTCTAATAAAATATTAAGATTAGCAACCCAATTTCTGTTGTACATACAAATCTACTTTTAGACATTCATATTTAAACTTGAAAGAAAAAAATATTCAAGGTAGAAATTTAAAAATAGAACTTCAAATTGAGTTTAGGCTTGCGGTAAAGTAATTGCCTGATAAGCAGAAGGTCGCCGGTTCGAGCCTAGTTCGCGGAGAAGAATTTTTTAATTAATAAAATAATTTCAAAATAATATAATTTTTTTTATAGTTTTGGTAACTCTAAAAAAATATTGAGATTAGCAACCAAATTTATCTTGTACATTCAAATCTATTTTAAGACAAATATTTTAATTTGAAACTAGAAAATATTCAAGGTTGAAATTTAAAAAAAAACATATTTAAATTAGATTTAGGCTAGAGGTAAAGTACTTGCCTGAAGAACGGAATATCGCCTATTCGAGCACAGTTTTCTGTGTGTGTAAATAGATATATTCTCCCAAAGTTTGATCATAAACATTTTAATTCAGGCATAATTGGAGTTAAAAAACAGGGTTGCTTTAATATTACCTGAATAACTAAAATAACGTTACACTAAAGCTACCGTTATCGAAATAACAGAAAATGGCCAACCATGCCAAAAAAAAATAGTACTGGCAAACCACTGACACACTTAGAAAATTATGTTGGTAAAGACGACAGCAATTGTAGTCAAAAACAAATGAAATTTCATTTAAAAAAAGGACGACTTACATTTCATTAATTCAACTAACATTGTCATTTGTTTTTTAATGTTCAAAAAATGACTAACAATTGTAGTAAAAATGAACCACATGGTAGTAAAAAATAAACCAAAAAATTTTTTTTTTATTTTTTTAAATAACAAAAAACAACAGTAAAAAATGAATGTAAAATCATAAAACAGTCATTTGATGTGAGTTGTTTTTTTAAATGAACTACAAGGTTAGTTAAAAATTTTATTTGTTCTACAAATGACTTACATTTACATTAAAAATAATGAAACTGTATTACAACCCAAACAACTACATATTTTTAAAGCAAAAGTTCCCTGAGTGCACTTTTCTAAAACCCAATTTTAAGCTATTTTTAAAGCACACACTTTTTAGAATTACCAATGTTATGCCAACGGTGGCAGGTCGTTCCAACCAACCGTTAGCCACGGTTACCAATCGGGTAACAGGACAATACTGTCAAGATGGTTATCCTTAAAATATCGTTACTGCTAAAATTCCGTTACCGAAATAAGTAAAATACCGTTAACGCTAAAAAGCCGTTGCCGAAATAACTGAAATATTATTACCCCTAACCCTTTGACGAGTGGCGTACATTATAATGTACGTCGATTTTATCAACCCGTCACTGATTTTAATTTAAGCATACATACAATTAATTTACAGTTATCGGTTTGTTGTTTTGTTGTTCTTTAAATTCTTAAGAGGCTGTAAAATTTCAAAAGAACGTGAGGTCAGTTTTGTGTATTTTGTTCTGCCATCACTGACGCAGCGTATAATTTGTTAAATTTTGTTTTCAAATTTAAAAAAAAAAAAGATTAATTTCAGTGTTTTTCATAACAAAGGTAAGTTTTTCTCGCTTATTTTTTCGATAGTTTTCTAATGTAATCATTCATTTTACATAAATGCAATATTTAAGGCGTTAGTAAAAGCTACAAAAATAGTGTACATTAAAATGTACATTTAGTGAAATCTTCAATGTGCATTTAAATGTACATCACATTTTTATATACAAATAAGCCAAAAGTTTTGATTTTTTTTAAATAGAAATAATGTCGAATTTAACAATTAAAGAAATTTTTGATATATTGAATGAATCGGAGATCGAAGAAGATATAGACTTATATGAAAATGATAATAACATTGAAAATCAAAACGAGGATATTGTTATCGTTAATCGCGTCACACGTAGTTCTTCGGATGATGAACAAGATAATGAAGACAATATTGCTAATGCTGATACCAACCGTGAAAGTTCTGTCCCTATTAATGCATGCGAAGTTAATCCATCGACAAATTATACATATACAAAAAAGCAAGATATAAAATGGCGGAAAAAAAAAAAAACTCTAAAAATGATCCAATTCCATTTGAATGTGAAAATATTGAAAGCTTTAATGATGAGAAAACACCATTTCAATTTTTTCAACAATATTTTACGGATGAACTAT
Organism: Delia radicum; assembly: GCA_021234595.1. Lineage (NCBI taxonomy): Eukaryota > Metazoa > Arthropoda > Insecta > Diptera > Anthomyiidae > Delia > Delia radicum. The sequence continues at coordinate 33,537,854 of CM037854.1, read as the reverse complement.
TTCAAAATTTTGCATTCTACACAAATTTATATGCAACTCAAAATAATGGAGGAAACTTTAAAAATACTGATAGCAACGAAACTAAAAAATTATTTGGATTGCACATTTTGATTGGTAGTATGAAGTTCTCTAGGCTTAGACTTTACTGGGACCCATTGGTTGGCATTGAAATCTTCCGAAACACATTAACTTGTGACAGGTTTTGCCAGCTGCGGAATAATTTACATATTGTAGATAATTTGGATAAGAATAAAGATACAACTGACAAATTTTGGAAAGTCAGACCTGTTATTAAAGCTGTCAGAAAGAGGTGTTTAGAGTTGGAAGTATAAGAAGTACTATCTGTAGATGAGCAAATCATACCGTATACTGGAAAATTGTCAACAAAACAGTATATAAAAGGAAAACCTAATCCTTGGGGTGTAAAAGTATACGTGTTAGCTGGCAAATCTGGGATGCCCTACGACTTTTTTCTTTATCAAGGGAGTTCTACAAATATTAGCGCCAACAATTTATCCATACTTGGGTTTGGAGCTTCAGTTGTTCTACAATTATCTGAAAGAATTGAAAATAAAGGTCACACATTATATTGCGATAATTTTTTTACATCGTACCAGCTATTGGAAATACTTCGTCAAAAATATATAAATACAGTAGGAACTGTACGAATCAATCGGTTTGCATCACCTCCTCTAATAGAAGACAAAGCATTGAAGAAAAAAGGACGAGGAAGTTCAGATCAGGTGGTAAGCAGGGATGGGAATATTTTTTTGGTGAAATGGTATGACAATAAACCGATACATTTGTCATCAAATTTCATGGGATCTGAAGAGGATGAAATTGTTAAAAGGTAGTTCTATATGACAAGTGTTACCTTCAGTTGTTATTAATTTATTATTTAATGTCTTACATACAGGTACAATAAATCGACAAAAGCTTTTGAAGAATTCAATCGTCCTAACATCGTAAAGCTATATAATTCAGGAATGGGTGGAGTTGATCTCCTCCAGGAAATGGACTCTGCGGATAATAACACATTTCCTCGATTTCGCTTTAGTTGCTAGTTTCCTCGAATATCAAAGTTATGCAGTAAAGCAGGGAAGGGCAAAACGAGAGATATTAGATCTTATGCATTTCCGATTAGAAATTGGGAATGTTCTTATATGCAAAAGTCAGAAGTCGGTGCCAAAGCGGGGACGCCCTTCAAATGCAAATTCAAATCCTTCAACTTTATCACCTGTTTCATCTAAAAGAAAACTGAGGTAAGACCAATTCGAGATGTACAATTGGATGGCATAGATCACATGCCATGCCATGATGGCAAAAAAGAAGCAACACGATGCAAAAATAATTGCAAAACGAGCAACGGAGTAGCTGGAAGAACTCATTTTTATTGCCAAAAGTGTAAAATTCATTTATGTATAACTAAAGAACGAAATTGCTTCCAACAAATGCATACCAAATAATAATATTTTTTCAAATATTTACGAAAGTGAATTCTATTCTATTTTTTTATGTAAATCTAACCTTACTTACAATGAATTTGTTAGCTTTTTTTAAATAATTTTAAAATGTGTTCCTTTATATAATGTATGTATACAAAAAAAAAAAAAAAAACAAAAAAATAAAACCAATAAAAAAAATTAAATAAAGTGAAAAAGTGTATGCATTAAAGCGGATTGTACATTAAAATGTACATCTTAAAACCCCACTTTAGAATAAAATTCTGCACCCATAATTTTTTGCACATGTTTTTTGAAGCTTTTTTAAGCTATAAAAAACATAAAAAAAATTTAAAATGGCCAGAATTAATTCCCGTCTCAAAGGGCTAAAATAGAGTTACCGAAATAAAATAAAATAGCGTTACCACAATCGATAATCGCATCGAATCGGTTACCAACTATGATTGCAACAAACAAATGATGAACAAAAAACAAGATTTTTAGTATTTATTTCGCATTATTTACGCATTGAATTGAACTTGAATTTAGTGATTTGCTGTAGTTGTATTGTTCTTGATCCATGCCATGGCTCAATGATTTTTTTTGCTTCAGTGTTTTTAAGGAAGCCATTACACGCATACGATTGACTCGTTTTATGATCTGCTATAATTTTTCCAATGCCAATGTAGAGTTCTTTTTTCTTCTTCTTCTTCAGTTCTGGTTGCAGTCAGTCTTGCCAGATACTTTTTGCGCTATACCCAAACAAATCAAAACATATCTCCATAAAATCCCCAATAAGAAAATATGCTTAACATAGTAGTAGAGTTTAAATTCTTTATTTAATTTGCCTAGATTTACCAGGTTTACCAGACACTTTTTATCGTTGTCAAATCAAAAAAATATCCCCAAAAACAGACAAATGCAACTATGTGAATCTTTTAACAGATTCACTTTATTTTTTTTTTGAAAATTAGTCCTAAACTAGCACAACAAGATTGATATCCTATAAATGACAGTGCTAGTAGTGTAAATAAATACATTTAAAATGGATACCCAGCAAAACCACACATTACCAAATCATGGGTAAAGTAATGTATCGCCATAGGACTTCACGCATTACATTACACCTTACTTCACTGATGAATTTTACAGCGATGAGCCTAAAAGTAATGGGTGGACTCATTACCTAATAGGGGGCAAAGTAACTGGTTACTTTGGTTACATGGTGGGAAAAAGTAATGTGTCTATAAACAGATTTTCATAAAAAAAAATGCATAAAAAATTTTTTTTACAGACATTTGTTTTAATTAAATAAATAACTTTTTTTTTTTTATTAAATAAATTACGTGGTCATGCTGGGACTCGACCATGGGTTCTCTGATATTTAACAATTAGTTAGGCGAGAACTCTACCAATTGAGCTATCGATACATATAATATTTTATTGTCTAAAATGAAAATAAGTTGTTGTGCTTCGTGTTTTCGTTCGTGATATCAAAAACATACACCTTACCCTCATGCTTACAAAAAATCACAAAGTAATGTGTCTATAATAGATTTTCAAAAATATATATTAATAATTACTTTACCTTAATAATTCATGCACTATGTAAATGATCATCGGTAAGTCATTATTTTATGTTTTGAAGTAATGTAAAATGAAATGAGGTATCATTACAAGGTAATCCATGAGTGTTCAATTATCGGTTACTCATTACTTCTTGTTGGAAAATAATGATACAGGTAAGGAGTACACATTACAAGGTAATGCATTACTTTATCGCACCCATTAGCAAAACATACAATTTTGAGAAAAAAAAAGTTAAATAGAATTATATTTTTAAGAATTAATTATTAAATGAAATATAAAATTAGTGTAATTAATGTTAAGAAACCCAATTTGATTATAACAAAGTTTACGCGTTTATGACAAGTTAAAAAGATTTTGTAACTCCTTTTTAAACTGCAATGCATTGCTTATAGTTTGAGTTATGTAGGGGAGTTTGTTCCAAAGATTATGTGTTGAAATGAAGAACTGTCTCTTTGACGTTTTTGGCGGCATATTCTTTTTTTAAATTGGAAAAAAAATATGCCGCCAAAAAGTCGTGGATCATTTTTTTTTTCTTTCTTTAGTCCTATTTTCATCAATACATGATCTAGAAACTGAATCCGCTATCATATTAGAGTTACCACAAAATTGCATTTATATATTTTGCGTGCGCCCCGATAGGCTAGTTGGTAGCGTGCTGGCTTATTAGTGCGGGGGTCGTGGGTTCGATTCCCACCAGAGGCACTGGTCTGTTTTCGCTACAACGCGCCGAAGGCCATAGTAGCTAGTGCTCGGTTAGGGTAATAGTATATCATTTGTAATTATATCATTATTAATTAATAAAAAAAAAAATATTTTCCAAAGCACAGTGTAAAATGCATCTAATTTGCAAAAATATTTTTTTTTTTTTTTTTTTTATAATTTAACCAATACTCAGGGGATGCCCCCTACTCATGCAGTGCATTGTATTGATCAGGAAAATAAGGTATGGGAAGGAGGAAAGAGGGAGTAGTGTTTGTGGATATTTGATTTAAATTTTTCTAAATTGTAAGTAACAGGGAAGACTTCTGCGGGAAGTTTGTTCCACATACGAATCGTTCGACTAAAAAACGAATTTTCTCTGTAATGCGTTGTGCGAAACACAGGACAATCAACTACAAACGGATGTGCTCTACTAGATAAGCGAGTATTACGAATAAAAACTCGGGCTCGTGGAATAAGTTCACTTATCTCAGATGAGCATCTCCCATGGTAATATCGATAGAAAAGTGTCACACAACCCACATTCCGACGATGCTCCAATGAATCAATAGAGTTGGATACACTACTGTCATTGATAAGCTTCACCGCCCTCCCCTGAACACGGTCCAGAAGCTTCAGAATAGACAATGGAGCCCCTGCCCATATATGAGAGTTGTATTCCATTTTTGGCCGGATATAGCTGGTATAAATAGTAAGGAGATCGGATGGAGTGAAGTAAGTCTTGCACCGTTTTAGAAAACCGAGACACTTGAATGCCTCTTTCGACACTTGAAATACGTGCTTATTCCAACGGACATCACACTGTATTCTCATGCCCAGAACATCAAGAGTATCCGATTCCTCAATACCTATACCATCCAAAGTTACAGATGACAATGTCAATTCCACAGCCCGTCTGTGGGTTAACATACAACATTGGGTCTTGCGTGCATTAAAATCGACCTTATTCGCGCGACCCCACTCGGAGATTGTAGAAAGGTCTTGATTGAGTGTGTCATTCATGTTCTGCCGCATGCCCTCTATCTCCAAAGAGCTTGGCCTGTGATCGAATGAAAATGAATGACAAATGTTGCTGTCATCTGCAAAAGAGTAGATAGGGTTGATGGTCTGACCAAGAAGGTCATTAATAAAAATAAGAAAAAGGGTAGGAGAAAGAACAGAACCTTGCGGTACCCCTGAAAACGAAGAGTTGCCACCCCATTACATTTTTGTCAAAACGCGAACTAGCACGAATTTAATTAAATCGACTAAAGATTAAAATATGTTAATTTGGCATTTTTATTATAAACAACCCCGAACAAAAAATTCAAAAACCGTTTTTTTTTTTACAGAATATCTTTTAAAAAAAGGGCATGGATGATCGTTATTAGACAAATTGTATATACAGTTGGACGCGCCTTAAAAAAACCTTTCTTATGATACCCATATTGTATATGTTTGTAAGGAAACAGATTCTTAAATTAACAAAACATGCAAAAATGGACCCTTTTTCAAAATGGTCCAGCTCACGAGAGGTGATAGCTAGAGCCGAAATATTTTAGATGTCTTCATAAAAAATACCAATGCTCATTTTGAGGGGGTACACCTTGCACGAATTTCGCTTCCATACAACTTGAGTTGCTCTAATCTACATATCTGGCTATATTGTTGTAGATAAAATTAAGATTATGAAAATCATGGGTATCACAGTTCACATCCATATAAGAGCACAGGGAATGCCAAAAGCATTCGAATATCAAAAAGGGTTGATAGTTGTACAGACCACAGATTTCTTAGCATCACATGAACCCTTCTTTAGTCAAGTTGGAGCTCCTATTTTTTGTAAGTAACAACAAATTTAGTTTATAGGTAAAATTAGCGTTTATTTAATGAAAATATCACTGCAAATTAGTTTCCAAAAATAGTAAAATTCAAAACTACCTTTTGAAAATCTTTTCCAGGTTTCATATAGGCTGTTGTAAATCTATACTCAATTAAGATATTTATCAAAAATTTGTAAGATCCCCAAAATACTTTTGAAATCCCCACAAATATTACCTGTACCCAATTGAAAATTTCTGCTCCCAAGTCCAATAAAAAATCTCCAAATCTGGCAAAGTCTGGCAAGCTTGGTGCAGTTTTGCTTCATTCTGCGATTTGTTGTAAAAATTTTAAGTTCATGTTTTTTCAGAGTGTTTGTTGTTTTATTGAGTTTTAAATTTATTGTTGCAAATTAAAATGTGTTGTTTGGAATTTTTATATATTTTTATTAAATTGTATTGAGAGTATTTGAAAGTATTAATTCTGTAGCGTACCAGATTTTTTGAACCATATTTAAAACTGGGGATAAAAATTTTTTTTAAATTTTATGCCACTCTAATAAGATTTAACACGATAATAAACCACTATTTAGGCACGTCTTATGCGTTTGTGTGAATCGTTTAAAGTTTAAATTTAAAAAAAAAATTTAAAACTACATTTTTTGATTGATTTTAAAAAAATTTCACATTTGTATAGCGTTGTTTTTAATTTGTTGGTGTTTTCATGGAAATTTAAAACCTTATTTTGTGCTTTATAAAAATTATTTGTCAAAAATATTTTGTAGCTGAAAATTGGCACAATATATTTGTGATTATTTTTTGGAAACAACAACCAATTTTTGAAACATTGTAGCTGTTATTCAAAATTAACATTATTCCGGATATATGGAAATGGTTATTATCCTTGTAACTATTTTGTAAAAAAAACTCTTTTATATTTTTGACAAAATTTAAAAAAATGTGTAACAACCGGATGTTTTTTTAAAGGATTTATAAAATTTTTCTGAAAAAGGATATATGACAGCTATACGAGTCCTTGCTGCGCTCACAATAAAAATTGCCACAAACAATACCTACTTTATTCTTAGAACAATCACCAATTTTGTGTGACATACAAAAGAGAATTGTAGCTTTTTATTCAAAATTAATTATTCGGGATGTATGGGAGGTCTGCGTATCCCGGGACTTTTTTAAAAAAAAAATTTAAATAACAAATATGCAGGTGCTTGTGCAAATTTAAATGTAACTGACACTAATAGAAAACATATGATTTTCTATTATTGATTTACTTGAATAAACGTCACTACATTGCTAGATCTGTCAAAAAAACAGAGTAGTATTTGGAAGATGACAAAGCCAATTGTGACAATTTTTTGTTGTTGTTTTGGTTTTTCTTTGATATTTTAAATTTTGAATCTCGCTCCTAGACGAGGACAAGAAATTCTCATTGAGTTTGTGATTTAACATAACAAATATCTCTAGAAATTCTAATAACAAAGTCCCCTGAAGATTTCCTTAGGCAGGAATGAAATCCGGATAGGGACACGCCTACATCAGATTGCTTTTCACAATTTGTTAAATAAGTTTTGGGATTTTAGCACATTTAATTACTATAAGTTTTTTTTCTAATTTTGACAAAATAAAGTTTTTGGTAGTTATGCAAGTAATTCTCAAAAATTTGAACGTTTGAAGGTACACTTCTTTCTACGAACACCACTTTCCCCTACATATATTGATGCAATCAGCACGATTGAGAAAGTGTACCTGTATAATCTATGATTCTGGATTAATCGTTACACTCATAGAAATAAACCTGTAAAAATAGCAAAAAAAAGCTGCTTAAATTTGCAGATTTTTTTTACTAAATATTAGTAATAATAATAAATAATAGTAACAGTAAATATGTCAAATTTACAAATATTTAGTTATATTTGAGCTAAATTTCAGTTAATTGAAAGTATCAATATAATCTGCTAAAATCATCAAAACATTTACTAAATATCGATAGACAAAAAAATCATTAAACCATTTGAAGTTTTTGAAGTTTTTTTAGTATTTTTTTTTAAAGCGAATAAAAGTCTGCCTTTATGAAATCAGCAATATACTATTTTTTAGCAAACAGTTCTGTTGATTTCAGCAAAATAAACTGTTATTTGCTTTTCACTAAATTTGTAGTAAATATAGAGCAAAATTTGTTAATATTACACTTAAAATACTATGTAGGTAAAACCACTGCAAATGTAGTTAAAAACAAACGAAATTTCACTTGAAGAAAGGACGACTTACATTTCAGTAAATTCAACTAATATTGTCATATGTTTTTTACTGTTCACAAAATGAACCACAATTGTAGTAAAAATGAACCACATATACAGTAAAAAATAAGCAAACATTTATTTCTTTTTTTTTTTTTTTTCTTTTATTTTTTAAATTAAAAAACTGCGGTATAAAATGAATGCAAAATCATAATACAGTAATTTAATGTGGTTTGTTTTTTAAATGAACTACAATTGTAGTCAAAACTGAAATGTCTTCTAAAAATTTCTGTTTTTTCACTTTAAAATAAAGATACTGTATTACAACTCAAACAACTACAAATATTTACAGCAGAAGTTCCCTGAGTAAGCTAATATTAGCGAGCTAATATGTTTGATTTGTTTTTTTTTTGTAAATATACGGAGGTTGGAAGCTCGTTATAAATTAATAATAACATAAAAATAGTCTCGATGTATATAAAACAAAAAAACTAACAAAACTGTAAAAAATATTACTTGAGCCAGAGTAAAAACTAAAAATGTTTTATATAAATAGAACATTTTTGGTCTTCAAAATTTAGTAACGTCATGATGCTTGTTAGGAAAAGACCCTAACCACGTGCTTGATTACTAAGAAGACAAAAATGGAGCAAAATTAATGATTAAGAGGTTTTTTGTTAAAGTTCTGCCTATTATGGAGGCTCTAACTTTTCTAAAACTTAGGGTTCTGATGAGATCTTTAGCCAGATCGAAATAATAGTATCAACCTAGCTAATATGTTTGATTTGCTTTATTTTTGTAAATATACGGAGGTTGGAAGCTCGTTATAAATTAAAAATATATTCATTGTTTCTGCTCTTATTTCATTAATATTTATCAAAGAAATCTGCCAAATTTAGCAGTTTTTTCTGCAAGCTCATTTTTAACTAATTTGTCTGCTATTTTTACAGGTTTATTTCTATGATTTTAGTTATTTTAAATTTCAAGTTTATTAAAGTAAATGATTTTTTGATCGAAAACTCAAAAAATAAAATTGACTCAGCCGGGCCTGTTTTTATGGTCAAATAAAATAAATTAAATAAATTTCTGACAGTTAAACGTAATAATTTGAAATAATTAGCAATCACTATATTCACGTACATCTGTATCCGTAAAACTAACAACACTGTTCCATTAAACCACATTCTATAGACAAGTTACCGGATATAAATAAATCTCTTCAAAATTCTGATTAAAAAATCCCACTGAGAATTGCAACACATCCGGTTAAAAGGACAATCTGGTTAACCCCTGTGTGGGATATTAGGATGCAGAAGGAAGGCTCATGATTGTGGTTATAACTAAAGAATTTAAACAATTTTATTACAGCATTTGGTACACTGATATAAAAGCAGCTATAAAATGGTTTTGGTGATTTATTTTATATATTTTTTTTTTTTTGAAAGGACAAATCAATTAAAGTATTTAAAGAAGTAGTTCAAAGAGATTTACAGTAGCTTTAATTTTTGAAAAAAGGACATTTAAAAAAATTTTTAACAATTATTAAGTGCCTGTAATAACATCCTCGTTCTTAATGTAATGACTTGGAAAATGTGTTCTTTTCTATTCGACATAAAAGGTGCTTAAAACTCATAAACATTAAATAAAGATATCAAAGGAATAATGATTAAAACCATTGTTTGTCATCGTCCTTTAATGATGATTGTTTTAGAAGTTTCTAAAAATTTCTTATTTCCATTGTTTAACAATTTTTCCACTAAAGTGCAACTGAAAAATTCTAAACAATCGTTACAATGAAAAGTGTTGACCAAACGGCGGTAATGAAATAAAAACAACTGCTCTATTTTAGTTATTGTTAAATTTTGACCATATAGAACCATGAAGTTAAATTGGTTTTATAGCAAAAAAAACTAACAAAATATCTCTCTATTAAGCAACACCCTCTACTATTGAGCTATAAGTGAAACTGTGTTTGGAAATTTTTTCCACAAATCAAAAAAAAAAACTCGATAGTAAACGTTAATCCAGGTGCAAAAAAAAAATTGCTTTGAAAATGTTTCAAACTTTAAACAATATTTTATTATTGACTAGAGTTGACATTAGTAAAGTTGCATAAGGAGAACGAACACATGCTGGTCCATCTCTAAAAATGATGTGATTTATGGCAAGGTTCACAATTTGGAAAATTCACAAAAACATGTTTTATTTCAAAAAACACACATTTACACAGATAATTTCACCAACAAAGTGTAGGTGTCCTTAATACACACTCTCAACGTTGTCAAAAACAAAAACAACAACAATATTAATAAAGGATGTGTAGAATAATCAAGAGCATCCTTTTGAGTGACAGACAATGAAAAAAATCCACCCTTATTAAAACAGTCTCTAAAGTCAAGATCACACTTTTGGCACACTTCATATTACAGACTCCCCCCAAAAAAACAACACACACACACACAATGTTACACCAATTTCAACCCCTACATGCGCCTACAAAAACAACATCCATATTGAAACTGACCCCTATTGAAAAAAATTGAAATTGACCTAATAACGTCGTTCCAAATATTATTATGACCCTTTTGTTTGTTTCGTTATAAAAACGCGCGTTTTGTTAAATCGTTTAGGCGGTTTTTAATTTCTTTGTTGGTCTGTCTGTCTACCTTTAAGATCTTTATCTTTTTACCTCCCTCGAATTAAAAACAAAAAATACCCTTAATTTCATATGTTCTATTGTTTGACGTTGAAATTGTTCCTCATTATAGTGGGTGTTTTCATAATTCATGATACTCTAGTACCCACTTAAAGGTTTTAAACGCCACGGTGTGTGTAGTGTTGATATCCGTAATGTGACCATTTAGTGTTTTTAAGTTTTATTTTTGTTAAAATTTATGTTTTTTGTCGCTGTTAATGACATTTGGCTCGTGTGTTAGTTAAATTGGAGTTTAGTGGAAATGTTTGTTCATTAATGGATATTTGACATAAAAGCCAATTGTTTTAAAATCCGTTTTTAATTTTAAAACGAGTTTTAACAGACAATTAAATAGACGATTAACACATAAAATTACAATTTAGTTTATTTTTAAATTTATTGCTTTTTTGAGTAAACACTTTAAGAAAATTATATTTTTTTGATTACATGAATGCTTTTAAGAATTCTTGAAATATAACTTGTCGTCTTTGCATTGACTATATCAAGATTATTTTTAACGAGCTTTTAACATTCGCATTTGTACAAAAAAAAAGAAGCAAATTTAACTATTTTAGCTAGGCTGAAACATGTATGGCAAAATGGCAACAGACATAATTAGAGTCCGTAAAACAGTCTGTAAAAGTAACAGAAGCAGTCTGCTAAAGTTACAGAACATTTTGGAGTCTGATCGGTAATCCGTCAGTCTCGTGGCATCACAACGGACCTCAGAGTCTAAGTGTTGCTGGTGCTCACGGAGCCGGCTACCACTCCGACCTAACCTACAGAAAAGTTTGTTCACTAAGGATATTATATAAGTAAAGACGACAGCAAATGTAGTCAAAAACAAATGAAATTTCACTTGAAGAAAAGACGACTAACATTTCATTAAATTCAACATTTGTAAATTGTTTTTAATATGTTAGTAAAAAATAAACAAACATTTTTTAAATAACAAAAAACTACTGTAAAACAATGAATGTAAAATCATAAAGCAGTCATTTGATGTGGTTGGTTTTTTTTAAATAACCTAAATGTAATTTGTTCTACAAATGACTTACATTTACATTAAAAATAAAGAAACTGTTTTACAACCCAAACCACAACATATTTTTAAAGCAGAAGTTCCTTGGGTGTTGTTACAGAAAATTTTGGTAATACACTGCCTTGCATAACTATAACTACAAATTATTATTCTATTTTTTCTAATATTAAAAAACTTCTCATGGCGTAAAATTTAAGAGATTACTTAATTGATTTAAGAGAAAAATTGTGTAATAATATTTTGTTGGTGTTTCATAACTATAATAACATATAACGAACGGCAAACAAAAAAGAATGACAAACAACAAAAAAAATTAAATTAAAATTAATTATTTTTGTTTATTATGCAATTCGAGTCAATTTGCAATAAAATGTAGCGTGGTTCATATCTAACAGATTTTGAAAAAGGAAAATTTCTGCCTATTTAAAATAAAAATTTCTGCCTATTTCGGGGAAATTGCTAGAAAAATAAACCGCTCACATGTGGTTGTAACAAATTTAGCATATAACTCGAGAGCTTTTGGTAAAACTAAAACATGCGGCCCTTAAAAAAAGCTTTCTGGTCGGCTTTTCTGATCGGCACCAGCGTAAAATAAGCATCTGTACCATCAACACAATAAAGAGTCTCAATCAGATAATTGATGAATGTAAGGTAAATGTGCCCAAATCAACCATAAGTAGGCTCCTAAAGGATTCCCAGAGAATTAGTCATCGAAAGCTGATGTCTGTGCCAAGATTATTACTCCGTCACAAAACTGATCTTGAATTCGCTAAAAGGAGACAACTGGAGAAATGTAAGTCAATAATCGCTGTGGTTGGTTGGACTGTTTAAACAAAAAATTATTTTAGAGTTGATATTTTCTGATGAGAAAAAGTTCAGTCTTGATGTTCCAGATCAGAATAGCTATTGGAGCGAACAACGTACGAAACCACAATATTTCTCAAAAACGAATTTTAGAGGCGGAGCCTTAATGGTTTAATGCGCTTTTTGTTTCGTAGGTATGGTTGATTTGGCTTTTCCAAGCATCAGAATGAATTCTTCGGATTACATTCCAGTATTACAAGAGAAATTTATTGAGAAAACTTACGAAGCACAATTCATTTTCCAACAAGGCAATGCCTCAGTACATGTAAGTCGTCAGACGATGGAATGGCTATCATCAAAATATATAAAAATATTGGAATGGCCCCATGTTTTCCGGATCAAACCCGCATTGAGAATATTTGGCAAGTATTAACCTGTCGAGTTTAAGCAGAAAACCGTCAATATGAAAGTGTTTTTAATCTAAAAGAAGCAGTTATTGAGGCGTGGAGGCGTATAATGGAAGGAGTTCGAATAAATCTAGTCAGCAGTATGCCTGATCGAATTTTCAAGTTGATTCAAAATAGGAGGCTTCACACATTAGTGAAAGTGCTGCTTTAGAATATTTTTCTTAAATTTTTGTAAATTTGAGAAGTTTTTATATATTGCTGATCTTTCAAAATTGCATTTCATTTTGAATTGTAAACTCGTTCCCAGTAATTATATCATTAGCGGTTGGACTGTCAACCCTGCCAAATAAAAGCTTTAAGATTTAAAGTTGTTGGCTAAACTGGCAAAAAAAGACGAAAATAACTTATGTTGTTCGGGTAATGAATTAACATCACCGATTTTCTATGGTTGGTTGATATCTGTTCAATGCCTTGAGTCTCTAGTGGGTGTTAAATCAGAACGATGATACGTCCTCGTGGTCTTCAGCCTATGGGTGCCAATTCAGCATCATCATCGTCTTCGTCATCGGCGTAATAACAAAAAAAAACATAAAAAATCTTGTACATTAAATTCTAAACATAATTCTTGCATATTGTTTTCTTTTCGGAAACGAAAACCTTCATTCAATTTGTTTGACCAACCAATCTCAATCAGGCAAATCACATTCATTTTGTATATGAATCTACTGTACTTCCGTAAAAAAAAAAAATAATGTTATTATTGGTCCCTTTTAACAATTTTTATTTAATTTTTTTTTTTATTTTTTTTTATTTTTTTTTTTATTTATTTAAGTCTATGGAGATAGTCCGTGCAGACTATGAACAATTAGTAAATATTAAAATATTTTGCAATAGAAATACTAGAATTACTTATTTAATTTAAGGAATTTAAATATAAGATAATATTTCTCTTTACAATATCTAAACTTTTATTAAAATCAAATAACTGAAACAACATATTAAACTTATCGCAAGTTCTACGAAATGGATCAAAGTTTGCAAAATTAGATTTATGATATTTAATATTTAAAAATTCATAATTTCTTGAGCAACGAAAGGGAATATTCATATTTACTTTACTTAGCAGATATGGTGAATAAAGACTTCCATTCTCAAACTTAAGCAAGAAGGACACATTCAGCATTTGTCTACGGCTTTTCAGCGTAGGTAATTTAATAAGTGCTAGACGATGTTGATATGATGGCAGATTAATATTTGGATTCCAATCCAAGACGCAAAGGCAGAATAATAAAAATTGTTTTTGAACGGATTCAATAGAATTTGAATGGATAAGGTACTGAGGGTCCCACACGACAGAACCATATTCTAGAATAGGTCTGACAAGCGTTGTAAATAATTGTTTTGTAGTATATGGATCACGAAATTCTTTGCTCTAGCGTTTGATGAATCAAAGTACTCCAGTATTTATTGTTAAAGATATGTGAGATCTAAAGTCTAACTTTCTATCTAAATGAATGATAAGATCGTTAATTGACTCCACTAACTCAATAGTAGCATCATTCATCACGTAGCGACCATTAATAGGAGAGGATATAGAAAATATCATCTACTTGCATTTTTTAACATTAAGGCTCATTAAGTTTATTTTGCACCAAGTAGTAAAACGATTTATATCATTCTGTAGTAGCATTTGATCGTTGCAATTGTTGAATGAAAGATACATTTTTACATCATCTGCATACATTAAAGTATTAAAATGCGTAATAACTGAAGGAAGATCATTTTTAAATAATGTGAATAATAGAGGTCCAAGATGACTACCTTGTGGGACACCAGATAAAACATCAATATATTTGGAAAACGAATTTCGAAATTTAACACGCTGCTTTCTGTTGTATAAATATGAACCAATCCATTTAAGAAATAATATACTAAAGCCAATCCTATCGAGTTTGTACAACAAAAGTTCGTGATTAACTTGGTCGAATGCTTTACTGAAATCAGTATAAATTACATCGGTTTGTTTTCTATTGATAAAGCCTTCATTGACATAAGTAGTAAGTTCCAGCAAATTTGTAACTGTAAAACAAGAATTGTGGAAACCATGTTGACGCGGAGATAAAATAGATGAAACTTGATGTGCCATAGAATTATAAACGATTTTTTCAAATAATTTTGGTATAGTACTTAGTTTTGCTATTCCTCTATAATTAGAAACAACCGCTTTAGATCCAGACTTGAACAGCGGGATAATAAATTATTCCTTCCAAATAGATGGAAAACAACCCAATTGAAGCGATTTATTGAAAATAAATGTCAGCGCAATATAGATGAGAACACTGTTTTAAGATGCAACTAGGAATACCATCCGGACCCGTAGCATAGGACCATTTTAACTTATTTAAATAACTTAGCACAGCTTGTACATTAATAGGAGGCATATTAATTCGCGTTGATTCATAAATTGTATGAGAGTTGTATATCGATGATGAGTAAGTAGATGAGAAAAAATCACCAAACATATTACTGAGATTTAAGGCATCTGATGACACGCAATCCCCATTCTTCATTATTGATGGATAATCAGCGGCACGCCTTTTAGAGTTAACAAATTTATAAAATGATTTAGGGTCGTGCTTCAAGCTATCCTTAACTCGTATTAAATAATTTGTATAGGCGAACCAAACACGCAATAGTATATGCTGATCTAGCAATTGAGTATTTCATATAGTTTGGTAAATTGGAGTGTTTATATTTTTTATACAAATTATTTTTTTATTTTTCAAGCGCGAAAGATACTTAGAGTTCCAAGGAGGACAAATTACAGCATTTGGAACCAAAATATTTTACGAAAATCGTATATCAATTGGTTCAATGAATGCGGCTAGTCGCTTATGACGAAAGTGCGGCACTTCCTCCAGCGCTGATACCCACAATCATTTTTTTCATCTTCTCTAACATTTATTAACAATTTGTGTTTTCTATTTGTAATACTAACATTTAATTATAATCTCAAAGTTTTGTAAATTTTGATTTATTAAGTTAAGTGTATTTATAATTGATTTTGATATTAATTTTTAAATAGTAAAATAAAAAATAAATGAATTGCTTTTTTTTGTTAAATATTATTAATTTTCCATTGGTTTTACATTTATGTCGGTCGAACTCTTTTGCTGAGGTTAAGAAGAAGAATAAACGTTTTTCTCTAAAAATTATAAACACTATTAATTTTTAAATCAGACTAGACTAGTTTCCGCCGTTTTATGGACAGGCTTATAAGTGATTTTCCATTTAAATTGTATTATTATTTGTGTCTTATAATTATCAGATTGTGTCTATATGATGAATTTTTCAACAACCTGTGGTTGTAAGAATCAGTCCTGCGCTCATCTTACATTACAAACGTAACAATACCAAGTCATGACCATTTAGCGATCACACCCTCGAATCTAATGCAGCTAAATTGCAGTTTTCTTTCCTATTAGCTTTTTCTGTTACTGTATATTATACTAAGAAGTGACAACACTAATTGAATTTAGATTTTTTGTTTTAGATTTTTTGTTTTAAATAATTTTGAAGAATTGCGTTAAATTAAAAATACTGCGATTAATCCAATAATAGCGATTAACGGCATAATTTTTTTCCTAATCGCCATTAAGGAAAACTTAGATTGTTTGCAAACTCTATAGCTACCTATCACCTAAATCAAATATTGTCTTAAAAATTTACTAAAACTATGATAAAACTTTCCTACAAATTATTTGTTGCAAAAAACTACCATTTAAAAAATTCTCTAAATTTCTAACTGCCAATCTGTCTAACATAATTGTAGTCAATTGTTATATCAATTTCATAAATTCACATATGACAATTTATGGCCAAGAGCACACATAAAATAAATCTTCTACATGACTTGACCACATAATAAATTAAAAAAAAAAAAAAAGTTAAAAAAAAAACTGCAAAAATATTTTCTCAACTTAATTAATAAACTACCAGAGTACGTACAAACCAAACATACACTAACTACAAATACGTAAACTTCTTAACTAATACTTAACGTTACAATGACGTTAGGACATTTGTCAGTACAATTAACTGTCGTTTAATATTATGACTGACAGACAGCTACTCTTTTGCTGTTTATTTTTCAATTTTTAGCGGTCACCTGTAAAGACACCCAGAGGTTGCAGCCTACCAATTTGGTCTAAACGTTGCTCTACCACCTCTATAAAGAAAAAAATCCTACATTTATCTAAAAGCTAAAATAAAATATTAAATTGTTACTAAAACTATATAAACTTAATAACAAACAACAATTATTTTTTCAACATGTTCTTTTTCTTTTTAAGTATAAAGATCTATTACAGTTTTCTTATGTTAGATCTTTTTAAAACGCTATTTACAGAGGTACTCAAATAGGGCAGCAAAGGAGACCTTATGTCACTTTTCACTTCAAGTCATGCAACATTTTCAGGAACCAATCACAATTTTTCAACGAAAATTTATAGTAAGTGACGTTTTAAAAACTTTCGACACACCTTTCAGAAAAAGTTCTGTAAAATGTCACCTATTGAATGTGGAGTTTGATTGTTTTCTATTTTTCCAAAATTCGTTATATTTCGAGTTTAGCCGCTGCTCAAAGCCGCTGCTGAAATGTGTAAGAAATATACAATGTTTGAATCAGGGATGTTAAAGTTGGTACAATTGTACTTTTTTTGGTACATTTTGACCTTCTAAAGTACCGTGGTACTACCGCGACTGATTTGGTACAATTTAAAAATTTTTAATATTTCCCCTTTTTGAATTTTTAGTATAGCAAACATTGTTATTGTGTCCTTTTTCATTGCATTTATTCATTTTATGTAATGAGCGCTTAAAATATATGCGACTATATTCGCCAGATTTGACGATTTATCATCATTTTAAGGATTTTGCAGAATAAAATTGGCAATTTTTTTTTTTGAATATCGTTTAAAGATTTACGATTTTTACATAACTTATCTGGCAGCTCTGTATGCGACTGGTATTGTGGTGTATAGAGCTCTTCCATATATTGACACTTGTTGCAGCCAACTTCACTTTTATTTTGAATTTATTAAAATTCTGAGGAAGTGAAAATTAAATTATTGTTAAAGAAATGAAAGAAAATCCCAAACAATCTTATATATTTTTAATTTATATCGAGCTTTTAACCTTTGATATTTACAAAAATAAAGCAAATCAAACATATTAGCTAGGTTCATACAATAGTTTTGACTTAGCTGCACAACCAACTTCTGCACGAATTTTTGTGCAGGTAAGCCAAAAGCGTTGCTAACTCAAATTGGTTACCTGCCTTAAAGTGCAGGTAAACTAAATTGTTGAAAACTGCAAAGACCAGATATGATTTAATTTATTTTTATTAATTGTTTATTTCATACAATAGAATTTATATAAAAAACAACAAAACGAAAATAAAAAACATTCATAAAAAATTTTATAAGGTTTTTACATACAAATTTATGTAGGTACAAGCGTTAACTAACCTAACTAACTAAGTAAGCAAAACATAAGATGCAGCTAACGGCGATCTTTTGTATGAAAATAATGTACAACTGCCAAAAACATGAGGCACTTATTTTAAATGCGCAGGTATACACAGTGCACTTAAAGAAGGCAATTGCATACGTAATTTTGTAAAATAACAACGAAACCAAAATTTTGTGCAGTTATGTGAAAAGTGCACGTAAGTAAAAGGCAGTTAAATCAAAACTACTGTACTAGTATTTCGATCTGGCTAAAGATCGCATCAGAACCCGATGTTTTAGAAAAGTTAGAGCCTCCATAATAGGCAGAACTTTAACAAAAAACTAATTAATCATTAATTTGTTCCATTCTTGTCTTCTTAGTAAAAATATTAGTTGAGCCAGAGTAAAAACTAAAATTTTTTTATATAAATAGAACATTTTTGAATTAAAAATAACATTCGATGTATATAAAATCAATCAACAAAATGTTATTTCAGGTAAAACAAGAAGTATTGTACCTCTTCTAATAAAAATATTCCCGAATAAACCTGCAAATGTTGATTCAATAAATAATCAATTTGGAGCTTTAGCTGATGTTGAGCAACTGAAGTCGTTAAAAAATTAAAACATCTGTAGTTTTGGTCGGTAGTAGCTAATTTTCAAAATGAACTGAATGTCAATATGTTTCCAGACATTTCTAGTCGTTGCTGGAATTTTATCCATTCCACACTCATCTGCAAATAAGGAAAGAGTTTTTTCTTTTCAAAATATAATAAAAACTAAGAAAAGAAACAGACTACATTAGCCAACATTATCAAGTCTCATACAGGCAAAGGATTTGTTAAGATCGACAAATTCATGCCGCTATGATGTAGAAATTTCAAACAGTTTATTAACTAAACAAATAATTCCATGATTCGGTCTCATATATTCATGACTTTTTTATGAATTATTTTATTCATACATATAATGTATGTTATTGGATGCTTTTGTTTTTTTTTCTGTACAAGTGAATTTTTGTGTAATTTTTTTGTTGTCTTAATAAATTTAAATAAAATGGTACCGTGAAGGTCCAAAAAGTACAATTTTTTTTGGAGGTTGGTACAAAATTGAAAAACCAATTTAACATCCCTGTTTTGAATTATCATAACTTTTTAACACGTCAGCAGAAAATTAAAAATTTGATATAATTTTAACATCATATGCTCTTCTTTACAAAGTATTGCCTAAAAATTAATTGTTTTCACGAAAAGGATACCGGAATTTCAAAAATGTCCTTAATTCACCAATATCTAAAAAAAAATCCATAAATAAATTTTCTAAAATTTATTTTGCATTTAACTACAAAAATCACTTACAACTAGGGAAGGTATTCCGGGATTCCCGGAAAACTAAGCATTTTTCAGTTTCCGTAATTCCGGAAATTTGGTTTGGGACTCCCGGCGACTGCTCTATACCCTTAGCCACCGAAGCATATAATATTTGACAGTTTAAAACATTCCAGAAAAATGTTGTATAAGATGAATAGGCTACTATTGTTCACCAATTATTGTTTGTATGAGAGTAATGCATTATACATTTCTTATAGATAATCAATTACTTTATTATTTAAAGTAATGCAGAAGGTAGTAAGTACTCATTACAAAGTAATGTATGAAGTGAAGTGATTTATGAAGTGATTCGAGGTGATACATGCCCATATACCACCATATAGCATTCATATGTGTTCATAAGAGTCCATATGTGGATTTAATATAAATAATTTTGCAATTTATTTTTCTAGCGGGATCCCGAGAATTTCAAACAAATTTCCCGCTTTTCAGGGAAATAAAAAAAGTGCGCGATTTTGCGTTCCCTATTCACAAGATATAAAAATTTCAAGTTGGCGATCAGGGGCGTTCAAGAATAAATGTAATTTTTCCGAAAGTATCTTTGATAATTAATATAAAATTCTGTATATCGTCATCTTATATTCAAACTGAGCTATCAACAGTGTATTTGCATTTTGAACATAAGACAACGATATTCGCATAGCAGCCTACGACAAATTTCAATGTTTTTTGCCAAGCATGGGAAAATTGATATGCACGTTAAACAGGAGATCACATATCGATACTCTGTGTACACAGTGTTTCTTTATCACATCCTAAGAACATTAAAAAGGCCATTTTTTCTTTTTACATTACAATGGTACTTAAATTGTTTCAAAAATTGTATTTTTTTTTAATTTAACTAATTTTGAGAAATAATGCTTTTTTGAAAAGCTACAAACAAAAAGTTTAATAGTTATTTTGATATATAACACAGGACTACAGCCAATATCTTGCAGCAAAATATGTAACTTATATCAAATAACTTGAGGGTGCTGACTCCAAATATGGCAATTATTTTTCGAGATCAGCTCGAGTTTAGGAGATATAAACAAAAAACTGAAATTTTGGTTTTTACAAGGTACAACAATTTTGAAAATTTTCCCAAAAACTAAACAATTTAAAGGTCAGTAACATTTTCTTTAAGCATAGGTTCTTTATATATATGTTCTGTTCTATACACTCAAAAAAAAAATAGGAATTATTTAGTAATTTTTTTATATTAGTTTATTAATTCATTTATTGTTTTATTTATATTTTTTCAGTATTCACAATTTTAATGTTCACATGCATGATATGTAGTACACAAAAGAAAAAGTTAAATGAACGAAATCAATCTCGCTTGCATTTTGTGTAAGTCTTATAATGGTTGTGTTTATTTGCATCTTTTATTTTTTTTCTACCTTGTCCATACTAGCTGCGACATCTACATCAAGTGTTTTTACTTGTTCTCCACGCTATAACTGTGTTTATCAGCATAATTTTGGTATCAACGTAAATTAGTTAAACATTAGTTCAAAAATAGTTTTTGGTAAAAGCGTTTAACTAAAATTTTAGCTGAAAACGATATGTCAGCAAAAAATTGCTGGAAGTTTTTTTTTTTTTTTTTATTTATTTATTTATTTATTTATTTCATTTATAATTCATAACATTAATGGTGCCTCAGCGAATTAAAGGCATTGTAGAGGCGAGTTGGTGTTATTTAATCAAAGAACAGATATAAAAAGTATATAAAAAAAAAATAAAATTATAAATTTAATTTATTTTAATTTGTACAAGTGAGATCATTTCATACTTATACAAGTTCCTCAATAAATACTAAAATCCTATTTACATTCTTTATATTCAGTGGCAAATTGTTAAACTCACGACTACCCATGTATTCGATACGCTGTTTGGTTGTTTCCAACCTACACCAGGCTACCGTTAAGCTCCCATTAGTCCTTGTGTTAATTGAATATTGATTGGTTCGAAAAAGTAAAACATTTTAAATATACGTTAAACAAAATTTTCAACTAACTTTTTTTTTGAGTGTATTTATTTTTTTAATGGTTTTTATTTTAAAAAATAAGTGCAATTTCGTATCCACAAAATAAGTGAAACAGTGTTTGCCAATTGGACTATTGCAATCCTAGTCACTTCCGAATTAAATATTTTGTCGTACTTTAGAAAAGCTCAGTAACTGAGAAGCTCTGTAATAAATTGTATGTGTGCGTCTTTTCAATACGAGCAGTAAGTTTTGACAATTTATGAGGTGGGGTTTAAACTTCTAATAGAATTGTCATAGTATTTTCATTACTTTTATAGTCATTGAAGGTGTTTAGTTGTTTTTAGTTTTCATGGAGTAAATTATTTTCTGTTGTTATATATTTGTGGTTGAAAACGCCTCTTTTAACGCCCCATTTATCAATATTCATTAAGTGTCGTTTGGTTTGAAATGAGTTGAAAAGCTTTTGAGAACGTGTTTTAATAATTTATATTTATAGTCATCGTTTGAAATTGTTTAGATCTCTGATAATGTTTTAAAAGTTAAACAGCAGCACAAGATTTTTTATACACAAGGGGTGGTTATCATTATTAACTCATCAACTACAGTAAATTAATTGTTAGGAATTTAGAAAAATCAAGTTATGTGGTGGAGCAGGTGAATTGATGGTAGATAAAATAGAAATAAATTTAATTAAGTACGTAGAAATTAGAAAGTTTAGATTTTAAGAGCAGAGCTAAACATACAGTACTCTAAAAATTTTTATCTATTGTAAGAATAAACAAATCCTTAAAACATTCATAATGAAAAGCCATCAATTTTGAATGCCCCTTTTACGATTTCAACTTAAACATTATTTATATTTTTTTTAAAAACATATTTTAAACGTTTTATACAAAATTTAAAATTTTTCCAACGGGTACCCGAATATTCGTTTATCGAGTACTCGAGTAACCGGTTTTCTAAAACCTCGTTTTTACACGTTTCATAAAATTTCTGATCGTTTATAAATTCATTATAAATTGGAAAGAGTAATCGATTACCGGAAAGTAGTCCAATCAAATATCAAACAAGAGAAGGTTGCCTAATAACCAGTTCGAGTACTAGTTATATAACTGGTTTTAGGACAGACAAACCTTACATATTGACTCCCAAGAACCTGTTCTAGAACCGGAGGAATAATTAGCTGTTCTTTAGTAAATTCAGAGGTATCCAGTTTTAAATCGTTTTGCTGGGGAGTAAATTTATGGTACATTAAATACTATATAAATTGATTAAGCAGGTGGAATTGGTAAGCTTAGATTTAAAGGACAGAGCTAAGTAGGCATCTATAATCTGTAGAGCTAAACTTCCATATCGAGTATCCGTATGGTAAAACCTAGTTTTTATGAAATTTGGTAATGAAATTTCTACTCATGTATATATTCATCAAAAATTTTAACTAATAATCGGTTACAGCAATATATTCATAATGCTGATCTCTTTTTTATCATTACTTTTTAATACCCATTTTATTATTTGAAGTAAAATATATTTAACAAATTTAATCACAGTTAAACATCGATTATCTGGGCTTCTCGGGACGAGAGTCAGGGCAGATAACCGCAAACACGGTTGAAAGGGGTTATATATAAACACTTATCGATTTAAACATTTTTTTTATTTCCCCCGAAAAAGCTAGTAGCTAGAGGTAAAGCTCTTTTAATGGAGGGAAAAAAAGCACGGGTAGTTCTATTCCAAACCACGCCTCGATTTTAAGTAAAATATCAAATTTAAGCCACTGTTCCAAAGTTTGGAAGCCTCCAATGTATTAGCAAAAGCTGTTGTCGATACTCCAACATATATTTAATTTAAGTCAGCAAAAGTGTAAAAATCTCATTTTTGTGAACTTTTTATTTTTGGGAATTGTCGTATTGTTTCAGCAAATCATAATAGAAAATTAACTGAAGATTACGACATTTTTAAAAGGAATCCCATTTAGCACTCTTGGTAGAACAAAACTTGGCTAATCCTACACACAGAAAAAATGTTGGCTATTTGCCAACTGAAATTCGATTACTACGACTGAAATTCTTAATAACCGAATTTGGTTATTACGAATTTCAGACAGTTGGTACAACTTTATATTAGTTTTCACAACAAAATTCGGATAATTGAACTGAATTTTAGTTGCTACAACCCAACATTTTTAGAAATCGAATGTTAATATCGTTGAACTAACTGAATTTATAAGTTGTTACAGTTAATATACACTTTTCAATTCGGCTGGCACTTTATTTCTCTGTGTGTATTAGGAAGGTAAGGTATAAATTGCAGTTTCTGTTAAAATGTTAACATTCGTTTTAATAAAGTATTTATTAATAGACATAATGTAATGATTCTTTTGGACTTAAATAGACTTTAAAGTCAAACATATAAAGTTTATGTCCGAATTTGTGATTTGCTGTAACACACCCCACAATTCCCAAAAATGGGAATTGTGGGGTGCCGCTTACCGCCGCTTACCTAATAAATTAGATATATGTTGAGTATTGACAAACAGCTTTCGCTCATTGGAGGCTTGCAAATTTTGCAACAGTGGCTTTAATTTTATATTTCTCTTAAAAATGCAGCAATTTTATAAGCAGCTGCGTGGAAAAGTATATTTAAATTATAGATTTTTTTGTTCACTCAGCTCGCAGTTACATAAAAAAAACTTTCGGAATAGTATGCATACTTTATATGTTCTGCAAGAAAATATTTATCTAGAGACAAAAGACTGTTGATGCTTTTTGGGAAAAAATCGAAAAAATTTGTTAAATTTTTAATTATTACTTTAAGCTAATGTAGTTTCTTAGATTAACAAGATATTCCATTAATTTTTGGTTATTTAATCAAGAATTGATTTGGTTAAATAAATAATATTTTCATCCCGATATTCGCAAAAAACTGGACTTGAATAGGACCAAATTTGGCATTTCACATTTTTAAATGGAAACATGTCGGAAACTATAGGAGGAAATCCACACAATTAAGTTTGTTTTTTGGTGGCCTCTACTAGCAGATTACATAAAGTGCCCTACTTTGGGGGGTCCTAATGCTTCCAGCGGTGGTCTGCAAAGTTCAATATCAAACTTTAAACTCGATATTATGTCACCTATGTCTGTTAAAAGTTTAATTGCAATCGGAACACTATGTAAGAAATGGCCGCATTATTTATAAAAATGTTGTGATATATCCCACAGTGCAACATGCCGGTTAACAGATGTTACCGGCTAATGGGGGCTGCGATAATTGAGGTTCAACTGTATTTAAAATAAGGTAAGGGATTATTGATAAAATTATCAATTTTATTTTTGTGTTGCTGAATCGGTTTCGATATTACAATTTATTGTTTTATGTTGTACTGCTTCAAAATTACGATTCTTCTTAATAAAACACCGTTTTTTACGTTTTTTTT
The DNA here is from genome assembly GCA_021234595.1 of Delia radicum. Lineage (NCBI taxonomy): Eukaryota > Metazoa > Arthropoda > Insecta > Diptera > Anthomyiidae > Delia > Delia radicum. The sequence continues at coordinate 33,512,794 of CM037854.1, read as the reverse complement.
ATCTATATATTTCGAACATCAGTTCAACATCAGGATCAAAATTTATGTTTTATACAAAAAGATTGAAAATCAAATTTGAAATTAATAAATTGTATTTAAAATATTTGAAATTTTTAAAAAAAAAAAAATCTTTTCATTAAAATTCTTTAATAAACTGTTTGCCAAATATTTGAATATCACATTTTGTGACCGTACAAAACAAAATGTATTAAGTTTAAAAATGTTCAAAAACTGTTCGGTAAATCAAGGGTTAGTCTACGGCGAGCTCGTATTAGCAAATATTTTATATATTAAAATCGGGCAACATTTTATAGAAAATTATACATTTTTGAAACAGGTACCCGATTGTTCGGTTGCGGAGTACTCGAATAACCGGTTTGGTAAAACCTTCTTTTTTACACTTTTCCGACAATTTCCAGTCATTTATAAATTCATCACAAATTGTAACGAATAATCGCTTACCGAAAAGTAATTTTGCTTTACCATAATGTCAAAATCAAATCAGTTTTAACTTCTAGTTCTAATTTAAAAGTAAAAATTATACCATGGCAAAACAAATTTAAACAGCATTGAAAATAAAACTTTTTTTGTTCAAACAAAAGCGGCCGCCTTTTGAAAAATTTACACACACACTCACACATACCGATACCAGAAACTAAAGCAAACAGATACGAAAAAATTACCGTCAAAAAGTTCTGTGTCTAAATGCACATCCATCAATTTCTGACGCTTTCATCATCAGTAGAAAGAATCAAATGTGAAACAGGACAATAAGATTGTAGTCTAAAGTAGCAGCAGTAGCTACTTTTTAAACTCTTTTTCTTATATTTTAAACAACGTCATTGTCATTCACATGTTTAAAACTAAAAATAAGAAAAAAAAAAAAAAAAACTCAAACAAATCTTGGCCAATACTCAAAAACAGTAGCAGTTGGCTTATTTCTCTACAAAAGACCTAATAATAATGATGCCAATATAGAGTAGACGAGATTGAAGAAGAAGAATAAAATGATGATCGTCATGGAGATGACGTATAAAAATGATGATTTGCTTTTGATTTTTGCTACTCCTGGAATATTTTTATATTTCATTTCTTTCTTACCAACTTATCCAACAATTGTAATGATTTTCTACGTCTTTTTTTAAACTTTGTGATGGACAAATTTGGGAGCAACTTATTTGTGGGGTACAACTTTATTGGATCTGAAAAAACAAAAAAAAAAATAAAATTATGGAGACCAGCATAGTGTAAAATACGAAAAAAGATAATGTTTACACAGGTACCCGACTATACGGTTACCAAGTACTCATGCAATCATGTTTTTTATACGTTTTAGAAAATACTTTAATTTTTTTAATGTTAACAGTTTAAGCGAATGTTTTTTTAGCTGAAATATAAATCAATGATATATCCTGCACTCATAGAAATAAGCCAGTAAAAATTCCAAAAGTAGGTACTAAAAATTAGTTAAATATGAAGCTTTAGTAAACATGTCTACATTCTTTTTTCATGCTTCATACATGTCCAATCGCATATTTATATGTATGATTTCATATGAACACCTATGAGCACATATAAATCACATATGGAGGCATATGATCATTTATGAACTCGAATGTCTTCATATGTAAATATGAATGAGTTCATACATGTCCATAAATAGATACATATAAGTTGATTTTTAACCAGGTAGTTCAAAATATTGTTTATGTATGTACTTGGTAACGAAAAATTCGGGTACCCGTTTGAAAATTTCTTTTTATCCCACATTTTCACTGATTGCACACACTGATAACATCTTGCGACAGTATTTTTCACACATGGTCAAATCAATATACAAGTGAACCTAGATACCATATATAGTAAAACTGCATTTTCAGTTTTTCGTCATCACGACATTATTCTTTTTAAAATGCCAAAAAAGTTTCAATATTATAAAAAAAAAATAAATACATGAGCTCGATATATGAAGCATATGATTGAACATGATTGCCGACAAAAAATTTTCGTATTATGATCCTAACAATCATAAACATTTCATAATATTTTCACAGATTTCATATTATTGGGTTTAGAAAATACAAAATAAATAGCATAATTACATATTCATAGAAGTTTTTACTGTAAAATTTTCGTTTTACCATACATTATAAAGTTTTTAGATGAAAAAACATTTGTTTGGTGAAAAAAAAATGTTTGGTGAAAATAAAAAAAAGTACAAGAATTTGTATGAAAAATTCAGATACATTTTTATTTATAACTTCTTAACCGCTGGAGCGATTTTGGTTAATTTTAATTTCAAAATGCTCGGAGAGAAAAAATATGGTTGCAATATGATTGCGGCCACAAAACAATGTTTTCTACAGCCATAAATGGTTGTTCCAATTAAATTATTATTGTATCAATAATAATTCACCAATAAGAAAAATCTCTCATTTTTTCGGTTATCATATTATTCTCTTGTCTACAATCATAATATAGTACTTATTGTCATATTCCTCTATCTAATTACAGCCAAATTTTTGTTGCGCCAACTATAAGATGATCAGCCTGTTTTTTATGAACGATGGAGATATTTTTAGTGGATGTAGGAACAATTTCGTAATCTCATTCTGGTCTACAATGGGATTCTAGGCAAATTGACACTCATTTATTGTTTATTATACATAAAAGTGTTATAAATTAAGCAAAAAGTTATAAAAAAGTGATTTATTTTTAAATTTGTTTGTATTCACTCAAAATAAATTGAAAACAAAAAAAAATAAAGAAATATGAAACAAAACTTTAAACAAAAAACACGTGCTTTTAAGTCCGTAGTACGAGATAATAGTAATATGTTCACAATAATCCTAATATGGTAATAAATGATGACGAAATTATTTCCCAAGGTAATAGTATGATAACTAGGACTATAATATGGTTATTGGGCATATATTATGTTTGCTACGAACAAGTAATGATCATTATAAATGTACTGTGAAAATGTATTCTTAACTATATTTTAATGCGTATTTATGCCGTAATAACATGTTTCTATTATTTTATTTTTCCTGACAAATTAAAATTTGCGCATAACTTTTTAATCCAGCTTCAAAAGAATGATGGGAGAATAAAGTAGCAATCATATGATTAAGAAAAATATAAGAGTATGTCTGTCACACACATAGTAACATGGTTATCGCAATCATAAATCCAAAAATGGTTCGAATATGGTTGCGCCAATCATGTTTTTTCTGTGCGTGTAATATTGGTAAAACTTAACAACCCCACTTACGTCCATGCGCTGAATTCAGCATTATCTAAGATATTAAAAGATTTAATTTTTAAAAGGGCTTTTGTAAAATTTTTTATAATTTTTTAAAAAAGCAGAAAAAAATGGATTTTGTTGCACTGCGTAATAATCCATGCATAAAAATAAGAAGAAAATGTCTAAATAACCTTAATTTTCGTCAAATTAACGAAAGTTTGTTTATTTTATGAAATTTTTTGTTGTTTTGACAAAAATTTCGTGTTTTTATGCATGGATTATTATGAGTGTAGTGGTGTAGTTTATTAAATCTTATCAGTTTGAGAGAAAATTCCCCCCTAATATGATTTTAAATTGTTCTGCTCTGGCGGTTAGGATCAAATAGTTTTCTGATGCTACTTTGAATCAGAAAATATGCTTAACTTTTAACTGGACATTCTTTAACACAGAGACAGACTCACACACTTGAAGAAGTAGTAGAAGTTTGTTAACTCATTTGCGTTGGAGTTTTTTGCTTCGGAGTCTATTTGTTTTTTGTTTTGTTTTAAGGTCGTTCTGGTTATATATCGTCGCATAATATTGACATCTTTTCGTCAAATCATTCATTTTACCGCATTTAAACGTGCATAACTAAGTTTGTTTTGTTTTGGTTTAAAAACATTTTATGCATGAAAATGTTGTTGGGGCCGAAAATTTAAATCACGAACGTACAATATAATAAGGATACAAATGCCGCTTGTTTTTTTTATGTCAGAAAAGGGTTGCCAAGTTTTTACAAAAAGAAAGATTTAAAGATATTCAGGATATTAATTAAGATTTGACAATATAAAATATTTTTATATTTCTCTAACTGGTGCCCTAGTTACCCGTAATCAAATAATCAAGTAACTGCTTTTTAAAAGTATTTTTTTAACGTTTTAAACAATTTTAAACAAATTTTTAAAACGTAACTTTTTTAAATACATTCGGTTACTTTTGACGGTTAATTGAAGTTTAAGATTGCTTTGGCCACGAAAGGGTACATAACTAATTATTTCAGACATTTTTCTAATAAGTAAAATACGTGAGTTTTTGTTTTTATAAAATATTTATAGAGCTGTTACTCTTTTTTTAAAAATATTACTTTCGATAGTCGATAACGTTTTGTTTTGGTCATAATTGCCTAAATTTGTATTGTCTCACTATACTTTTAAGGCACTTTCAATGATTTTAAAAACGGTATTCGGTTACTTTTCATAATCGACTTAAATATAAGATTGCTCTTGTACTCATACAAATAAATCGGTAAAAACAGCAGAAAAAAACTACAAAAATAGTTGAATAGTACTTTGCAGAGCAAAATGCTAAATTTAGCAGATTATTTTTTTAAATATTAATAAAATAAGAACAGAAAAATAAATCTGTTAACTTTACAAAATTTAGTTATATTCGATGTGAATTGTAGTTAATTGCAAATAGAATTTTACTCTGTAAAATAAGAAAAAACTTTTACTAAATATTTGTAGACTCCAAATAGCAAACAAAAACTGTAATATTAACAACATTTTTGCTATATTTACCTCAAATTTCGTAGAATGCTAAGAATAGTTTATTTTGCTAAAACCAAAAGAAATTCTTACTAAAAAATTGTAGATTGCTGATTTCATAAGGGCTGACTTTTATTTGCCTTCACAGTTTTTGAGTGTGGTGTATAATAACTTCAAATATTGTGCATATTGAATGGTATTCAGGAAAATTCATATTTGAGATATGTAACCGGTATTTTAAAAGTAGTTTTTCATATCTTATAAACAATTTTGAAAATAAATGAAAATGTAAGTAAGTTTTTGCTACGACTTTTATTTAATGTCGAGCATTTAAATCGTTTTCTTCTTTCCAAAAATAATGTGTTTTGATAATCGATTAAAGTATACTATGGCGTTTGGTTACTATGGCGTTCACAAAATTTAAACAATGTGCATATTTTAAGAGTTTCATGAAAATTCAAACACTTTGCTAATGGTTACACGAGTTACCGGCTATTAAATACTCAAGTAACCGGCTTTTGAAAATAGCATAAGAGGACAAAATCATAACTTTTAAAACTGAATAAGGTTATGGCTCAGGTACCCTGATTTTATTGGCGTACTTTATTTTGCGATTTTTGGTACAGTTGTGCTACAAAATTACTTTTTAGTTTGGCGCATGTAAATGCAGTTTGTTACATATAACTTTTTTAAAATACAATCAACCTGACTCCTTTCTGTTGAAATGTAAAGTCAACCAATCAGCAAAAAATATGGAAGGATTCTTAAAAAAGCAATTTTTCATTGATTTCATATTCATTCCTGACTTTGAGCCTCTAAAGAGATCTAATTTTGAACCAAATTTAATCTTTCAAAATCTAGTCTATTCAACATGGCCAAATTACAAATGTTGGCTGTAAAAGAGAGGGGGAAAATATACTATATATATTTTTCTTCGTATAGGAGCATATCTGACATATGAGGAATTAAAATTTTTTTGGACCCAACATTAAAATACTCGAGAAAAGAGAAGTTTTGATATCAGTATTGCCTCTGCTTAGAAGACAACGTTCCCACAAATTAGGGGAAAAAATGCTTTTGGAAAAGTTAAAAAAAGAATATAAATTCCAGCGCTATCGGGATTATCTCCTTGGACAGTTTTCATATGAACATCAACAGAATTGAACTTTCATTAAAACATAAGCATTGCTTAAGATGCAGTGAATAAGAATCATAAAGGAGAACTTTAACCCTATGACAAGAGCATATAAAATTCATTGGTTCCGATCCAAATTGTCATAACATCGAAATCCGAATCATTGCAATGTATTGATTCTTTATCTATTCTTTTGGGGTTTTTTTTTTTTTTGCTTAGCGCTGTATTCTTAAGGCAGCTATTTAGTGGTTTTTCTTATTATTCCAAACTTCTACGGATTAATCGAATTTAATCGCTAAACTACACTTAGGGAAAAAATTTTCATTATATTGATGATATTGTTTCATAAATAGTTTGGCATCAATTATTCATCATATTTACAAAGTTTTCATAAATATTATGAAAAGTTTTAAAAACATTTATGAAAATAGTTTCATTTCATAAAAAAATTTCATAAACTGAAAATAAATGTTGGCTTTTTGTTGAAATTTTTTGATTTTTTTCTATTGGTTTCGAAAATATGACTTGCAATTTAGACTTTTTTAAGCTCAAAAACTATCAGAAATTATTTTAAATTCTGAAACATCAATAAACCATCAAGCCGGCCTATGGTTATTTGGCAATGAAATTTATACCACTTTTGTTGAAATGGTAGAGAAAACTTTTTTTCGTTGCCTATTTTAGACGATAGTGGCCAAAATAGGTTTGGAACGAATCTTATAAACTTATAAATAAAAATGAATTCTGGGACTAAATTTCTCTTAATTTCCAGTTCTCTTTATTCATTATAACGAAGTTATTGCTGTAATAATTTAAAGAAAACTTCCAACAATGCAACAAAAAGAAATTTGTTTATTGAGAAGAACCGTTATATTTTATTTGATTTTTTTAAAATGAATGCTAAAAAATACCCTTTTTGGTTATTCCAGCCCTGCAATAGCAACAAAAATTGGTAGGAGCAAAACCGTTGTGAATAATTTTCTTCAGAATAAGGACAACTATGGAAAAAATATGAAAGGGCGAACTTATCGTGCCACAACACAGCGGGAGAGACGCATGATTATAAGGAAGGCCTCAAATTCAGCATCCTCAGTGAGCAAAATTCGGTATCAAACAGGAGTTAATGCAAGTATGTCCACAGTTAGACGTGTTAACAAATCGTGTCCTCAACTTCAGAGAAAGAAACTCCAAAAAAAAACCACCATTAAACAAACTACCATATATACATGAGTTAAATGCTGGTGTACCACAAGGCAGCATCTTGGGTCCGTTGCTATATCTCCTGTATACTTCAGATTTACCGACAACTGAAGAAACCTTGATCGGCACATTTGCAGATGATACATCCGTAATTGCTACTGACTCTAATAATAATATTACCAACTGGCTTCAAAAATGGCATATAAAATCAAACGAGAGTAAATCCGCCCATGTTACGTTCACTTTGCGAAAAAGCTCCTGTCAACCCGTAAAAATAAACAATATTCAAATTCCTCAAAACAAAGAAGCAAAGTATCTAGGAATATACTTAGACGACAAACTAACTTGAAAAAAACATATATTTACAAAGAGATTAGCCCTTGGAATTAAGCTAAGGTCTTTGAATTGGATGCTAAATAGTAACGGAATACAGCTTTGGGGTACTGCTGCAAACTCAAACCTTGAAATATTGCAGAGATTTCAGTCCAAAGTATTGAGACAAATCGTAGGAGCACCACAATACATATCAATATCTTAATTACACCGCGAACTAAGAATTCCTTTGGTAAAGGATGAAATTCACAACAATGCAAATCGATATATTACATGTATACAACAACATCCGAATCAGCTTGCGTCAAACCTGATGGGAGAAGCATCAACATTTTCAAGGCTGAAGAGGAGAGCCCCACTGGACCTAGTGAACTAGGTGTTATAACTGAAGGATGTCACAATGGCGACATACCATCAAACATTTTGTTTTAGTTTTAAGTAGTATTTAATATAAATGATTGCTGAATGTCACACAATTTTGTATTAAAACAGATTGCAATAAATAAAACTCAAGTTAAAAAAAAAAAAAAAAAACAAACTACGAAAAGATAAGAGGTTAGAATTTGGTCGCGACAAGATAACATGGACTAATGAATGGAAAACCGTCGTATTTTCCGATGAAAAAATTTTAATTTGGATGGTCCTGATGGCTACAATTACTATTTTCATGATTTGAGAAAAGAACCAAGATTTTTGTATAGACACCATTCCAAGGTGGAGTCATGGTGTGGGGCGCTGTATCCTACTATGTAACAACCGAAATCGTTTTTGAAAGTGCTAAAATGACTGCTGAATCCTATAAACGCATTCTAGAATCAGCATTTCCACATTTTAGTGAACTGTTTGGACCCATATCTTGGACTTACCAACATGACAACGCACCTATACACACAGCTAGAATTGTAAAAAACTGGATTCAGAGTCAAAATGTGGGGCTTATGCAATGGCCACCTTATTCACCAGACCTAAACATTGTCCAAAATGTGTGGGGCTGGATGACAGGAAAAGTCTACGAAAACAGACGACAAATTGAGAACAAAAATTCTTTAACTGAAACTATTAAAAAAGCATGGTCCGAAATTTCATTGGACTACCTTAAGTCATTGTACGATTCCCTTCCAAACACAATCTTTGAAGTAATTTCGAACAAAGGAGGTTGCACTAGTTATTAAAACATTTAAAAACTGAAAATTTAAAGCAAAAAATTATGTTGTTGTTGTGTTTTTTGTTATTTCCTTATGTGGCCTTATTCTAATGAAGCATTTGAAAAAGCATTTAATTTAACTTGTTTACCAAAATACGAAATAAAATATAACCATTATTTTTGAATTCTTACTTTTTGTATTATTTATTTTTAGGAGAGTGTTCTCTTAAATAAAACACAAAAAAAGTTAAATTACAAACCACTACAAAGGTGAATAAATCAAAAATATATTTATAAACCACTGACCTTATTCTAATGGCTAGTAGTGTATGTAACGATTACTTATCGTTTGGCAAAATCCTTAAACATTAAAATATAAAAGAACGCTAAAATAGGTATAGTTTTTGTTTTTTGCATTTTCTAAACAATTATATTACTCTTTTTTAAATCCCGAATTTGATGCAGTAAAGGGTTAAGCGGTTACTTTTCTTCTTCTAAAATATGTGGTTACTTTTAACAATCGATACAGTTTTTGCTTAGGTAAAAATTGCTTTTAATTTGGCAACCCTTTTCAACCATTCCCTCAATTGTTGCCTATAAATCGTAAACATGATGCTAACGTATTCACTGTTTTTGCTTTAACTTCATCTTCTGCCACTGCTGCTGTTTTTGCTTGATTTCTTTTGATGAAATGCCAATTCTTTGAGCCAATGATGTTAATGTGTTCTTAATGCTAATATACAATGCTACTGTATTTTGTAGCTACAAAATACCAACAAAAATATATTTTTATTTAAGTCGGCAAATTTGAATAGTATTGTCAACTTTAGCTGCACACAAAAAAAAAAAACTCCAAAAGAATTTAAAACTTTGTCTGCCATAGTTTTTATAAATAGTTTTGCAAATTTTTCAGATGCTAACAAGGTTATTTGATTTTAAAACAATTATTTTTTGTTTTTTACGTGTATGTTACGGAATTTAATGCCGTTATTTGGTCTAAACAATGGGCAAGAGGTTTTTTTGGAAAGCAAATATTTAACTTTTGTTAAGTGTTGTCTCTAACATAGATTACATAGATCTCAAACTCTTTTATTTATTTTTTTTATCAACAAACACATTTTTGCATTAATATTCAAATTTATTTTTTTATAGGTATACGTCGTATGTCCACCACCTTCTCACCAGTTACATGCACTGGCAGCTAATGTCAAAGAGTTTGAGATCTATGTAATCTATGGCCTATAATAAAATCATAAATTCAAAACATGTTGCCAAACAAATATATTTTATATTATTTTTTTTTTTTTTGCAAAAATTGTTCTTAATAGACAAAGTCATTAAGGAGTAAAAGCAGCACCAACACCGAAAAAAGTTATAATTAGTATTAAGGGTTGTGTTTGTTGAAGTTCTTAGTTTTTTTTTTTTTTTGAAACATTTCATATTCGTACTCGTACATTGAAAAACTAAATGGCTAGTTGGACTCATTAAAATGATAAAATGTTATTGTAACAGTTTGGAATAATTAAATAGAATATGCAGAAAAATTGAAGTCTTAGAAAACAGATATATAATTGGATTTAACGGAAGGGTGGTGGGAAATATGAAGTTTAAAAATGTTTTGTCTTCAAATACCAAGGTTAATAACTACGCCTTAATTTTATAAGCCTGGACATTAAAGAGTCTGTGTACAGGATCTAAATTATAAAATTTGTTAGCTAAGTTAGAGCTCTCCAGCCAACATGCCGCAGAGCAAAACAGCCCAAAAGCAGACTACAAAATTGTCTATTGTACTATACAATAGACAGGCAAAATAAAGAATAATGCAAGAGAAAAAGAAGGGAAACGGAAGTTAGGGAAGGCAAATACAGAGTAAATAAACCGGTCATCACTACAAAAAAAGCGCAGTCTAGCCCCATAGAAATATGTACAGGAATAGAAAAAAATATGTGTCATGTCAACATTATGTGTGCAAGGGGTCAGTGAAGATGTCCATTCTCAGCTGCCACAATCAATTCTACTCAACTGGGTAGGTATCCAGACATATTTGTGTATGGACGGCAAACAAAACATTTCCTTCCCCCGTAGGTTTACTACCCGCCCAATTGTGTATTTCTCAATGAAAATTGTTTTCAAGCTAACACCCAGCTGCGGTTCCCGGTTCGTCGGAGAGAGCCAATGTTTGTCTCGGAATTGGGAACTTTATTTCCCGGAATACATATTTGACCTGGAACCCACAGAAGACAGACTCCGTTCCCCTCGTTAAGTCTGCGCCAACACCCCCGAACAATCTCTGTTAAAATGATCAAAGATTTAACATCGATTTCATAATTTTCGATATTCAAAATAACGAAAATTTCGACTGAAAAAGTGTCACCATTTTGCCCTTGGCATGAGAGTATCTGCTTTCATCGTCCGGATACCAACAGCATACAGCAACATCAATGTACATCAATGTAGAAAGTGTCAGAATAATCCACAATTAGTTCGATTGGGTTGCCCCTGTAGCCAATAATCACTCTATACTTTCTACTGAATTCGAATTGTTATGTCATCCAACGGCATAGGACACTTTGGACAGACTTTCAAAAACTTCATAACGATAAGACCATATCCTGTGTTGCATTCCCTAGTCAATATCTTCCCGAGTCGATAAAGGGATTTCTCAGGATTCGATAACCCGCCAATCTCCACAAATACATACAGCTTGAATTTCTTTTTGTCAAGACCCTTTTCGATTTTTAAAACAAAGTCGTGAAGTGCCGACACACAGTGTCTATTTTATGATACGCATGTTGTTCACAATTTAAAGTTATCCATTGCAATGTTTCCTACGGAATATATTTCTTCACTATCCGTTTAAGACTTTTCATGAGAATGACAAAAATTATAGGTCTTAAACTTTTCGGCAAAGTATAGTTTTTTTTTCACAGGTTTGGAAATGAAAGCAACCTTCATATCGCTTCAGAATGAGGAGACATGGGCTAAGCTAAGAAGAGCATTAAAAGTCGGAAATAAGTTAATAATAGACTTTCTAGGCTAATGGCTAAATATTTCCTAATTTCCCCCACATGTACGCCCCCAAAGCAGACTCCGTCGTTGTAAACGTATTTGTAGCCAAGAGTATGGTTCGGTTGTAGCTACCGAATTTTTTAGTGGTTATCACTTGAGGCTATTATCGTGGCAGAGCTTCTGTTGTTTCAGTCAAATAATGATTATCACAGCTGAAAACTTATGTCGCAGCAACGAGAGTCTGTTTTCTGGGAGTAAAAATACCAAAAAGTTAAGAAGAGCAAAAAGGTTTACGCAGATCACAGATCCTTCTCTGCAGCATGTGCTGGAAAAAGGGTTGGTTATGCGTTGGCAGAACGTGGTGCTAATAGTCTTGACAGTATTGTACTGTTACCCGATTGATAACAGCTGCCAACCATTGATAGCAGTTGCCAATCGAGTGAACTTGCCACCGTTGGCAAAACGTTGGTAGTTCAAAAAATGTTGTGCTTTCAAAATAACTTAAATTTAATTAATTCTGAGCAATATTTATAATAAAAGACATTTAAAAAGCAGCAATACAGCTCAGTATTAGTCTTTAAAAAAAAATATACATTTAAATGTGTGAAATATGGTTAAATGTAATAATAGATAACGCTTCTAATTGGTTTGTAATACTTGTAAAAACAATATTGGTATAACATTTTGCGGATGGTACTAATTGATGTTAGTTGTTGCTTAATTTTTAACACTGTGGGTTTTTCAAAAATAGCAGTGGTTTGTCTGTAATATTTCTTTTGGGCGGTTGGCAATTTCTACGTGGGTACTTCTTGTGACCTTTGACTATTCCAGGGTCCCAAAACGTTTTCGTCACAATCACCAAATCAGATATAGGGAAATTTTTCGAAAAACTTTCTTGGAATTATGAATTTGTCCATTAACGGTTGTAATTCCATGTGAGATTTGTCAATTTATAATTGGGGATTATGATCGAAATCATGTTGGTTATATTGCTTACTTTTGTTGTGGTGTAATGAATAAATATTTCGATGAAATCCGCAAATCCGAAATGCGAAAAACTTTAATGTAATTATTAATTTTTCCATAAACGGTCGTAATGCCCAGGGAAAATATGGCCATTTTTAATTGGGTATTATAACCGAAATCATGTTAGTCATATTTTGATTTGATTTTGCGGTTATGGGTCAAATATTTTGGACAGTAGAAGTTATGACATATAAACGCCATTCACGTCTAGTGTAAAAGTACTAGTGCAAAAGGTAGGTTTCATCGATTTATTGTTTAAAATATATGGAAAATAAACATGCGATCGCGAACGCTACAAAAATTTAAAATGCTTATAAAGAGAAACTGGGTTATAAAAAATTTTTTTTTTATAATGAACGATTTGTCTGGTCCCGAAGCATTAACTAACATATTTCATACAAAATAACACGGTTATAACGAACATTGTTTATAACGAACTTTTTATATAACGAACTAATTGTTTTGTCCCTTTCACGAGTTTTTATATAAATTTATACGCTTATAAATAAAATAAAATAAATTTCTGCTGCGAATCTTAAAAATTTTAGCTTTTTAATTACAAATTTACCGAAAAGAATTAAAAACTATATGAAACGTAAGTTAATGGAAGAATTTTTTTAGAATTAGCAACCAAAATTGTTTAATTAGATGAGTTTAAGAAAAAATCCTGAAATTTTAATATTTTTTTGGAAAATGTTTACCTCGCTTATAACGAACTAAATGGGCCGGTCCCCGCGATTTTGTTATAACCGTACTCCACTGTATATATATATTTTATATTGAAAAGATATTTTTACATCTTTACAAAAAAAACTTTTGAACTACAGGACTTATTTGTCATACTTTCGGAATCAAAGAATTTTGTCAGTTTCCTACTAAAACTAAGTTACTATAACAAAACTCGGTTGCTACAACAGAATATTGGTTTTTACAACAAAAATCGCTCAATACAAATACATTTTAGTTGCAACACCCAATATATTCGGAAAACACATTTGAATATGTTGTTGCTAACCGAATTGTTTGTTTGCAGCAACCAAAGTTTCTATGCGTGAGAAATTTCAACACTCAGGCCACGCTGGAATATGGATTACGAATGGGATCTTAAAGCTATTTTTCAATCATTATGAATAATAAGGAAACCGAATAATAAAAATTCTTTTGATTAGCAAAAAAAAAAAAAAAATTTGCTAACGAAAAGGTCTTCTGAAAAAAATTTATAAATTCGAATAAAAGCTAAATTCACTGATGTTATCAACTGATTTATTTTCTTGAGTGACTAAAAGATAGTTTTATAACAATTATGTGCACCTAAAGAATATATTTCTTATATTCTTACAATTTGTTGAATTACATAGTCAATTAATTCTGTAATTGAATCAATCAAAACAAATAGTGAAAATTTCAAATGATGACCGTTAAGGGTGAAAGATTTAAGTTGGTAATTTAATTGAGTGAATCACTTACAGAATTAATTTTAATTGCAGGAATTAAAAAAATATATTGTTTTTTGTATGTATGTATTCTGACTTCTTTCATCTAAATTGAGAACATTTTTAACTCGTTTTCTTTGTTTTCTTTAATATTCTACTTAAATTATTATATTTAATAGATCTAACAATGTGGTCAATTTCAACACCTGTTTCAATATAACAATTTGCGTGTCAAATTTGATAACAACCACCCACCCTAATTCGGACAAAATAATAATTTCCTTTAAAAAAAAATATATATAAATAATAATTGGACTTTTGAATAAATTATGGGAAACAAACGAATATTAAACTAACTTTTCAATATACAGTTATAATTTGTTATTAACAAAGTCAACACTTCAAGAAAAAACCATAACACAACCCATTTAAATTGTCAAATTAGTATCTGAAAATGATTATAATTCTATATTTCGATTGTGTTGAAGTTTTTTTTTTCTTCAAAATTCAGGTGAAATATGAATTATTACTCAATTGAATTTATTATTATAGTTTTTCAGTTGTGTTTGAGGTTTTACACATGATTGATATTTATAACAATATTTTGTTGAAAAAAAACACAAATTTATAATCAATATGTAGTGAATTTCCAAGAAAAATATGTATTTTCAAAACTTTTAACATGATATACGGTTACAGAGAAATCATATTTTTTTTGGGGGAATTGAAAATATAATCGTATGAATAATAAGTTTTACCTTTTAAATTCAATAAGATATTTGAAGTACACTCAAAAAAATAAGTTCTAATTTAACTAAAAAATTATGATATTTAGACTAAAACAAAATTTGTGTAATTAAACTTAAATATTATGATATTTCGACTAAAACAAAATGTGTAAAAATTAAAGAATTTTATATTGAAAATTTTGTAAATTTACATACATATGACGAACTTTAAAAATTTTCGGCACTCTGAGTCATGAGATATAAATATCCTTTTGTGTATTTGTGAACCGATGTTACCAATTTTACAGTAACGGTTCAAAAATTATGGCGATTTTAAGTTTAAAATAAATTAATAATATTAAAATTAAAGTTATTGCTTGCATTTAATTCAATTTACATTAATTAATAAATCTCATTGTATTAATAACATTTCAAAATATATATTACACTTAGTATGAATGGTCACCATTCGTACTGATTTGATCAGCACATGTACTGATTATTGGTCATGTGTGAGGTTATGTTGAAAAGAGGAATCTTAAGTGAAGATACCCTTCACAACCGACTCATATCCAATAAAATAGGACATATACTTAAGCCCGAAAGTCGGCTTGTTGTGTGCTGTCATATCAGGTGGTTCCCGTTTTACCTATTTCAGAAACTCCGTCCGGTTGACAAAATTCCATAGTCTCCTCCAGCCCATTCCACTAAGTTCACACAAAGTCGAAATGTGGTCAGCGGACAGGTAGTGCTGTAATAACTGCGAAAGCAGGACAGCCGCAAATATAGTGTTCTATAGTGTTCTATGGTCTCGTCACTCTCCCCACAGGCCACATGACCCATTCGAAAGCTTAAAAAGCTGCTTAGTTTCCCACCTATCCGGGCCTCCCCATAGAATTCTAGTAGTATCACTTACTCCCGAGCTGTCCCATATTGACCTATGAGCGATAACAGTCCGATGACATAATTCAGCCCCTACAAAGCCTGAAACGGTTTCGCGTTCTCCAAGTTGACTGCGTCCAGAGAACAACCTGCCCTGTCTAATTCGTCAGTCATCTCGTTCTCTGCGATATTGCAATGCCCCGAAACACATAGAATTTCAATACTGTCCCCAGTTGAGAAGTTATTGATGTCTATCTTGCACCCGAGGATAGTGGCTGACCTTACAGAGCTCGAATTGATTGCCTTGATAGCCGCCAGGCTATCTGCAAAGATCGCTATATTTCCGGTGATTTCCTTAATACTAATAAATTTTATGCATTACCTGATCTTCGTCTAAAACACGGTATTATGATCCGGGAGGCGTAAGCAATTTACAATAGAGAGATCGCTGCTATGGAAAAAAAACTTAGTTCCATTTTCGAACCATCCATATAGAAGTCAATATCTGGATTGTCCATTAAAAAGGTACGCTCCAATCAAGATTCCCTGCTTGGGATTTGTGTACTACACCTTGCAGCTATTGACCTCTAGGATATCCTATCACAATTCAATTCTGTGATGTTGTATCCCGATAGCTCGTCTAAGATTTTCTGGTGGTTGGTTTTCTGATTACCCAGTTGCATTCAGCCCCAGTATATTTCAGCCGAATGTCAATATCTACAAAATTGTCTGCAATGTCCTAGTCAAAGTGGTTCTGATGGCACCGCTGTTGCTTAAGTAACATTGGCGCTGTATTTTCTGAAGTGGTGTAGTATTGAACTTACGTCAAAATGGATCTGACTACGCTTTTGTAGAGCCAGTGTGTCATACTCGGGTTCAACGCCCATTCTACATGTGGCCAAGCTCGGTGGGCCTTAATGATTACAAAAATTACATCTAGATACTTCACAACTTCATAGACACTAATGGTTTTGCCCAGAAAACGAGGTTCACCATAATTAACGGCACTCGCCTTTCTTGTGAAAACGCACATCTCAGTTTTTTCCGGGTCCACGTTAAAACCCCTAGGTCTAGGCCAGTTGCATGACAGTTCCAGAACTTCGGAAGCACTCCCTGAAGAGTATCACAACATAGTCTGCATAGCAGACAGGTTTGAAATCCTCATTGGCTGAAATCCTTAAGAGACTGGGTATTGTGATGTCCTATAGTAGTGAAAGAATGCCACCCTGTGGTTCCCAAGCATATGACTGATAAAGTCTACAAGAGCACGGTCAATGTCAAACTGGTCTAGGGACCGGATAAACGTTTCGGTTAAGACATTATTAAATGCTCTCTTTATATTAATAAATACAGCCAAGGTATACATATGTAGATCAAAAGATCTCTCAACGTGTCAAACCACCTCAGGGAGAACAGTTTCCACTGAATTTCCCTTTAAGTACGCGTGTTGCTTGAATCTAAACAGATTGCTATGGACTTGATCATTAACCATGTAATCTACGATTCGTTCCATAGTTTTAAACAAAATCCCGCATATCTTCCCTTTCCCGACGTTGGTATGCCCGAGCAAAAAAGTTTACACAAAATTATATATGATGAGATATTTTCCGCAAATATAAGAGGAGATAATTTGATCCCAAAAATGGTTCAATTAAATTGTATCACTTTGGATCTAATTATATTTAAATATATACAATGTAATAAAAAACTATCCAATTTTATCCGACTTTTGTCCCGATATAATTACATCTAATTATATTATATTTGATAAAATTATATATAACTAGATAGATTATATATAATTAGATACATAATAATCCAAATATATTAAAATTAAAAGTTAGATATATTTGATCTCCATGGCGCTACGAAATAACCCCCAATGAAATAACACCCAAACGACAAAATGAAATAACCCCCAATAAAATAAATCCCAAAAAAAAAAAAAAAAATAAGTCCCAACAAAAAAAATGAAATAATACCCAAAAGAAATGAAATATTCCCCAAAGGTGAAAATGAAATAACACCCAAAATTTGGGGGTTGTTTCGTAATGAAATAACTCCCAAAGGAAGAAATGAAATAACCCCCAATGAAATAAGCTCCAAAGAAATGAAATATGTCCCAAATTTTTTTTATTTTTTGTTTTCATATTTTTGATTCTTTTGTTACACTGTTCAGTTTTTCTGCGTGGCGGACTGCGGGCGATCTTAGTGGTTTTCTCCTCCATAGGACGCGGCAGGTGGCTTCGCTGAATACAGTTTTCCTGCGCGCGTCTCATTATCTTCCCTAGTGTGACGCGCGCAGGGAAACTTTATTCAGCGAAGCCACCTGCCGCGTCCCATGGAGGAGAAAACCCCTAAGAGCGGCTGCAGGCCGCCACGCAGAAAAACTAACAAATATTAAAAAAAATTCACTTTTAGCAAAATGAAATATCCCCCAAAAAAGATGAAATAACCCCCAAAATAATTGCATATGAAATAATCTCCAAAGAATTTAAATTTTGGGCTTTATTTCATTGGGGGTTGCTTCATAATGAAATAATCTCCAAACCGTAAGATGAAATAATCCCCAAAAAAAATGAAAAAACCCCCAAACAATTTAACACAATTTTTTTGGGGGTTATTTCATTTTTGGCCGTTGGGGGTTATTTCATTGGGGGTTATTTCGTAGCGCCGATCTCCATTAAACGGTTTCAAAACACAAAATGTATGACTGAAATTTGTAAATAACGTAAATTTTATTAATATATCTTTAGGACATCAAAATTTTGTTTTAACCGAAATGGTTAATTTTAATTTAATTTAAAAAATGTTTGTCAATATTAAAATGGCCCAGTAAAATCGAAATAATAGGTTGCAGAGCAATTTATACTGTATTATATTAGCTTATACATTCTGTTTTACAACCGATTCTTTTTATATGGAGTTCGTCCTATTTGCAATATAAAAGTTTTTGCTAATTTTAGCAAATAAATTTTTATTTTCAATTAACTTAACTAAAATTTTGTAAGGTTAGCGGATTTATTTTATTAATATTTAGCAAAAAAAAACTGTTAGCCGGTTTTTTGCAACGTCATTTTGAACTAATTTTTAGTAAATTTTCTATTCTTATTACTGGTTTATTTCTATGAGTGTACTAATTTTAAACTTAAAAAATATTTTTATTTACATCAAAAAACCATTATTATTTTTGTTAAATTATATACATTCATATTATTATGAGTGTATAAATATGCAGTTTCATACATTTTGTATTGGGCGCCACTTGTTTGCATTTGCAATTCCATGCATAAAAGAGGGAAATATTCAGTTTACATTTTTAACATTTATAACAACTCCACCTCCAAAAACCAAAACTGAGTAACTAAAAATTATATTTTAGTATTCACTTTTGTCATGTTAATATTATTTAACCGAATGTACAAAACAAGAGAGTACCAAACATATAAATTAAATCTTTGCATATTGTATAAATTAAATTTGTTTACATCTCAGCCACGCCTCTTTCCATTCATATTTAGCATATTTACGCCCTGATTTTAAAAAGATTTGAACAAAAAAAAAGTTCAAACCAAAGAAGTCGTTTTCTTGTTTCGTTTTGTACAGTTTAAATGTCATCGTTACTCTGGTTTGTTAGTTAATTATAGCTTATCGTATTACCATAAGAAAATCTTTAGCAATTTTCAGCAAAAAAAATAACCAACCGCCAATTGCAGCTACACATACCTTACATTGCAATCGGCTCACAGTGCTTTGTCCCCATATAAGGAAAGGACAAAAAATTAAGGAGTTGGTTTATTTGCATGAAAGTTGGCATTCTGATTTATTTTGTCAAAATTAGAAAAAACATAGTTTTTGAGAAAATCGGCTCAAGGATACGCATACCTTAAGACACAAAGTAGCAAACAAAAACTGCAATATTAACAAAATTTTTGCTATATTTACCCTCAAATTTATTGGAACGCGAATAACTGTTTATTTTGCTAAAAATTCTCCGAAATTTTTCATAAAAAATTGTAGAATGCTGATTTCAAAAGTGCAGACTTTTATTCGCATTAAAAAAAAAGAACTGAAAAAACTTTAAAATTTCAAAGTTTTTAATGATTTTTTTGTTTACTAATATTAAGTATAAGTTACTTCTGTCTGTAGCAGATTATTTTGTTACTGTCAATTAACTAAAATTTAGCTCATATATGTATAACTAAATATTTGTGATGTCAACAGATTTATTTTTGCTATTCTTATATTACTAAAATTTAGTAGAAAATTCTGCTAAAGGTCATTTTTAACTAATTTTTGGTAGCTTTTTTTTTGTTGCTATTTTTACAGTTTTATTTCTATGAGTGTCATACATCCTTTTTTCTAAAAAGGCTATATATGCTTCGAAAATAATCCAATTGTCACCATTGTTTTTTATATTTTGTCAAAATTATAAAATTATTTTTTTTATAAAATATTTGCAAGGATACTCCAAAATTATTGAAGCTTTTGGGTTCATAGCATTCATTGTTTTACTTCGGTGGGGTTAGATTAGATTACATGGCACTATGCACCGCGACCAACTTAGGTCTTTTGTGCTGCCTAAAGTTACCCTAAAGATTCAAGCTACCTATAAAGCCAATAATCCTATTAGGCAAAACCTTCATAATGTAAGAAGGGGAGACAAAGTGATCGCCAAGAAACTTGGCACGCCTTTCACAAAGCCTCGGACATTCGCAAAGAACATGCTCCATTTTCGAACCATCCATATAGAAGTCAATATCTGGATTGTCCATTAAAAAGGTACGCTCCAATCAAGATTCCCTGCTTGGGATTTGTGTACTACACCTTGCAGCTATTGACCTCTAGGATATCCTATCACAATTCAATTCTGTGATGTTGTATCCCGATAGCTCGTCTAAGATTTTCTGGTGGTTGGTTTTCTGATTACCCAGTTGCATTCAGCCCCAGTATATTTCAGCCGAATGTCAATATCTACAAAATTGTCTGCAATGTCCTAGTCAAAGTGGTTCTGATGGCACCGCTGTTGCTTAAGTAACATTGGCGCTGTATTTTCTGAAGTGGTGTAGTATTGAACTTACGTCAAAATGGATCTGACTACGCTTTTGTAGAGCCAGTGTGTCATACTCGGGTTCAACGCCCATTCTACATGTGGCCAAGCTCGGTGGGCCTTAATGATTACAAAAATTACATCTAGATACTTCACAACTTCATAGACACTAATGGTTTTGCCCAGAAAACGAGGTTCACCATAATTAACGGCACTCGCCTTTCTTGTGAAAACGCACATCTCAGTTTTTTCCGGGTCCACGTTAAAACCCCTAGGTCTAGGCCAGTTGCATGACAGTTCCAGAACTTCGGAAGCACTCCCTGAAGAGTATCACAACATAGTCTGCATAGCAGACAGGTTTGAAATCCTCATTGGCTGAAATCCTTAAGAGACTGGGTATTGTGATGTCCTATAGTAGTGAAAGAATGCCACCCTGTGGTTCCCAAGCATATGACTGATAAAGTCTACAAGAGCACGGTCAATGTCAAACTGGTCTAGGGACCGGATAAACGTTTCGGTTAAGACATTATTAAATGCTCTCTTTATATTAATAAATACAGCCAAGGTATACATATGTAGATCAAAAGATCTCTCAACGTGTCAAACCACCTCAGGGAGAACAGTTTCCACTGAATTTCCCTTTAAGTACGCGTGTTGCTTGAATCTAAACAGATTGCTATGGACTTGATCATTAACCATGTAATCTACGATTCGTTCCATAGTTTTAAACAAAATCCCGCATATCTTCCCTTTCCCGACGTTGGTATGCCCGAGCAAAAAAGTTTACACAAAATTATATATGATGAGATATTTTCCGCAAATATAAGAGGAGATAATTTGATCCCAAAAATGGTTCAATTAAATTGTATCACTTTGGATCTAATTATATTTAAATATATACAATGTAATAAAAAACTATCCAATTTTATCCGACTTTTGTCCCGATATAATTACATCTAATTATATTATATTTGATAAAATTATATATAACTAGATAGATTATATATAATTAGATACATAATAATCCAAATATATTAAAATTAAAAGTTAGATATATTTGATCTCCATGGCGCTACGAAATAACCCCCAATGAAATAACACCCAAACGACAAAATGAAATAACCCCCAATAAAATAAATCCCAAAAAAAAAAAAAAATAAGTCCCAACAAAAAAAATGAAATAATACCCAAAAGAAATGAAATATTCCCCAAAGGTGAAAATGAAATAACACCCAAAATTTGGGGGTTGTTTCGTAATGAAATAACTCCCAAAGGAAGAAATGAAATAACCCCCAATGAAATAAGCTCCAAAGAAATGAAATATGTCCCAAATTTTTTTTATTTTTTGTTTTCATATTTTTGATTCTTTTGTTACACTGTTCAGTTTTTCTGCGTGGCGGACTGCGGGCGATCTTAGTGGTTTTCTCCTCCATAGGACGCGGCAGGTGGCTTCGCTGAATACAGTTTTCCTGCGCGCGTCTCATTATCTTCCCTAGTGTGACGCGCGCAGGGAAACTTTATTCAGCGAAGCCACCTGCCGCGTCCCATGGAGGAGAAAACCCCTAAGAGCGGCTGCAGGCCGCCACGCAGAAAAACTAACAAATATTAAAAAAAATTCACTTTTAGCAAAATGAAATATCCCCCAAAAAAGATGAAATAACCCCCAAAATAATTGCATATGAAATAATCTCCAAAGAATTTAAATTTTGGGCTTTATTTCATTGGGGGTTGCTTCATAATGAAATAATCTCCAAACCGTAAGATGAAATAATCCCCAAAAAAAATGAAAAAACCCCCAAACAATTTAACACAATTTTTTTGGGGGTTATTTCATTTTTGGCCGTTGGGGGTTATTTCATTGGGGGTTATTTCGTAGCGCCGATCTCCATTAAACGGTTTCAAAACACAAAATGTATGACTGAAATTTGTAAATAACGTAAATTTTATTAATATATCTTTAGGACATCAAAATTTTGTTTTAACCGAAATGGTTAATTTTAATTTAATTTAAAAAATGTTTGTCAATATTAAAATGGCCCAGTAAAATCGAAATAATAGGTTGCAGAGCAATTTATACTGTATTATATTAGCTTATACATTCTGTTTTACAACCGATTCTTTTTATATGGAGTTCGTCCTATTTGCAATATAAAAGTTTTTGCTAATTTTAGCAAATAAATTTTTATTTTCAATTAACTTAACTAAAATTTTGTAAGGTTAGCGGATTTATTTTATTAATATTTAGCAAAAAAAAACTGTTAGCCGGTTTTTTGCAACGTCAT